>JAECUM010017115.1:0-16290 GCA_016617855.1 Megalonaias nervosa | reverse complement strand
TTATTTACGCGGTCTATCTCTTAATTTTCCACCAGTAATTTCTGTTTCAGTATTATTATTTGTTTCAGTATTATTGGTAGTTGTTTTATCAGCATTACATAATATTAAATCATCAACAACTTTCTTGGCTTTGATTTCTTCGGTAGAAAGAGGTCTTCCAAGAAGAGCTTCTATTTCTGTAATAGATTTACAGAGGAGGTTAAATCTGCTATCGAATACTTCCGAAAACTCATCAACGATCTTTATTAATGAGAATTCTGTTAGATCAGTTACTTTCCCGATAACTGGAATAATCTTATTGTTGATGATTTTGAATGTCAGCTGAGAATCAGGCGGTGGCATGAAATACTTATCGCTATTTGGTCCTTGAATCAGAGCATCTTGAAAATAATTCTCCTGTCTTTGTTTATTAAGTATATTGAGCGCTATCAGGTCGTTAACAGATACCATGGTATATTATTATTGTTAGATTAAATTGATAGTATACACGTGTATTTATTTTACTGATTCTGATGGGTTAGATGGTACTCTGTTTGATGAAATTGTTATAGATTTCGTTATCCACTGGGTTAGATGGTACTCTGTTTGATGAAATTGTTATAGATTTCGTTATCCGCTGGGTTAGATGGTACTCTGATTTATAAATCAGTGATTTATAGCAGAAAAAATAATATTATCGGTAATTGAACCTTATAAACCTAGATTTGATCCTGACAGAGTCAGGGATAGACTATCAGAATATAAATATAGCGATCAACTATATTGTTTACATGTTTTAAAATCATTAATTTTACATTTTTCGCAAAGAAGCATTTTTAAGCGCTTTATTTCTTTATCCTTATCATATAGTTCTTTTCTGATTCGAGATATAGAAACATTAAATCGCGGTACCTTCGCTCAATCTCCTGCAATAACTCATCCATAATATTAAGTAAATGTTTGATTAAAATTTAAATCACCAACAGAAAATCCTCAATCGTTGGTGGTCTCTCTTTTTTTATCGAGCGTTCTGGTGATCTCGTCTTGTAATAGTATAAGATTGATCGATAATTGTTACCGCCACACTTTCTACAAAGATCAGATTTTCCTCGTATTCCAACTCCACAGCTTAAGAAGGTTTTGGTCCTTTTGATCCGTTCTTCAATCTTTGTTTATGATAACCACAGTATTTGCCATAACAACGCTTGTTACAGAGTTCATATGCTCCTTGCGGAAAATATTTACAATAGTTCTGTCCCATTAGAAATGGCATTACTATATTAAGCAGATCATTTTATATTTAAATGATATTTATATTTAAAACAAAATATTTTAATTAGATTAATTTTATGTAAATAGTAATTACATAATGTTTCAAAATCCACGTAAGAACCGTGATGTATTAGTCAGACGACTAATAGAGGAGTATAAATCTCTCTCAGGTAAAACGATAAAATATCCAAAATCTAATTATGATCTAGAACAACTTAAAAATGAAGTTGAAAGATTGAAGACAGAACGTCAGGAAATAACATTTATACCTGTCCTTGAAGAAATAAAAGCTCATAAGGGCCTTGGTAAACCGACTAAGAAAACCCGTGATGAGGATGTAAAACGACTAATAAACGAATATAAATCGCTCACAGGTAAGGATGTAAAGTATCCTAAATCTAATGCTGAGCTAGAAGAGCTGAAGGATGTGGTAAAGAAAATCTATGAAGATAGAACTAAGTTGAGCGTAGAATTAACTCAGTCATCATTTGACGGTTTTAATAAAACATATCGGATACGTATTAATGATCAATCAAGACCGCTGAATAAAATAATTAATGATGTTATTAGGTATATTCAACATGAAGATGGAACTGTTAAAATTATTGTTAAAATCCACGCTCTGTTGAGACGTCCTGTTCATGAAGAATTGTCAGATCCTTATATAGAATCAAAGCCGTTTGTAATATTTAAAAATGATGATGTGGAAAATGTCGCCGTTGGTATAATGCAAAATCTGAAAGAAAAAGATCTTGAATTACAATATAATGAACCTGATTATGATATAGATGATCTCGTTGATAAAATAGTTCAGAATTATGATAAACAACTAGATGAATTTACTGAGAAAGGATCGGGTTGGGTATTTGATGGAATTATTGAACTAGTAATTGATGTTCATAAATACAATCCGCTCCGAGCTGGTAAATTCGTTGAGCTACCAGATAAGATTAAAAAGACTCATTGTTGTGTTAATGTCGTCAGTAACGATAACAAATGTGTTATGTGGAGTATTTTAGCAGCATTATTTCCTGCAGCTGATCATGCTAATCGAACCAGTAACTATCAGAATTATATTAATAGATTAGATCTAAGAGGTATTAATTTCCCAACACCAGTTCAACAAATAGGTAAAATAGAAAATCAGAATCAGGAACTAATTCCCCACGGTATTAATGTTTATGGTGTTGATGATGCTAAGAAAATATTTCCGTTGAGAATATCTCCACTAGCTGGGCCTAATACAATAAATCTGCTTCGGTAAAAGAAACATTTTAGTTGGATTAAGAATTTTAGTGGATTAGTTAAAAATCAATATAGTAATAATTAACATAAGGTCTATTTCTGTTATAAATGCCTTCACGGATTTAAGAAAAATAATGAAGAACCACATAATAAACTATTACAGGAGCATTTGAAATACTGTGTTTATGATCAAAAAACAACTTTACCGAAGGAGATTGATAAAATACTTTGTTTCATGAACTATAAGAAGAAATTCGTTATTCCTTTTTCAATCACATACGATTTTGAATCAATTTTGCTGCCTGTTGATGATAATATTAGCACCGCTGGATCTAGACTGACAACACATGTAAATGAACATATACCAGTAGCTGTGGCATATAAGGTTAGTTGTATAATAGATCCGACGCTGTCAGAGCCTGTTAGATTATATCGACGTAAAAGTATACAAGAAGAAGATCCTTCAGTCTGGTTGTTAAAAAATCTGTTTGTAGAAGCAGCTAAAATCATGAACAAGCTCAGTAAAGTAACGCCGATGATTCCATTAACTCCAGAGCAGCAGAATGAGTATGAAACAACGGTGAATTGTCATATTTGTGAGCGCCCGTTTCCATCAGAAAATCTCGCATCACTCAGTAAAGTTCACGACCACTGCCATATTACAGGATGCTATAGAGGTGCAGCTCATAATAGTTGTAATATTAAATTCCACGCTAAAACATTTATTCCTTGTATTGCTCATAATTTCCGTGGCTATGATGGACATTTTCTTGTGAAGGCTCTCGGACATCATGATATTATTAAGCTTTGTAATGACCGAAAGATTGATTGTATTCCTACTAATTCTGAAAAAATAATGTCGTTGACTGTTGGTAGCTTACGTTTTATTGATAGTATACAATTTATGGCAAGTTCGTTAGATGCTCTTGCGAAGAATTGTGGTGAGTTTCCCTCTCTAGAAGGTTACTTTGACGATAATGTAAAATTAATGAAGGAGAAAGGCATCTTTCCATATGAGTATATCAATAGTTTTAATAAGCTCGATGAAGAATCATTACCGAGCAAGGATCAGTTCTACTCATCGCTAAATGATGAAAATATATCAGATAAGGATTATAATCACGCGCTGGAGGTCTGGAATAAATTTAATTGTGAAACAATTGGAGATTATCTAGATACCTATCTTATTCAAGATGTTCTTCTGCTTGACGATATTTTTAGAAGTTTCCGTCTAACCAGTATTAACTATTATGGATTAGATCCTGGTTGGTATTTCTCAGCGCCAGGACTAGCGTGGGATTCTCTTTATAAAATAACAAAAGCGAAGACTGAATTAATTACCGAGAACAACATCGACATGTATTTATTTATTGAAAAATCTATCAGAGGTGGTATTAGTGTAATAAGCAAGAAACATGCAATAGCTAATAATAAATACATGAAACAATATGATCCTAATAAGCCGTCCTGCTACATTATTTATCTAGATAAGAACGTGTTATATTCATGGTCGATGTGTGAACCAATGCCGACTCGTTGTATTGGTTGGGTAACTCCAGCAAAATTTCTCGAGTATACTAATAATTTAACTGTAGACCTAACAAAATCTAAATTCACGTTTTATGTTGAAGCTGACGTAGAATACCCTGTAGAATTACATGATAAACATAATGACTATCCGTTTCTACCGGAGATGATTATACCTGATTCGCTCTTATCTCCTACTCAGTTGCAAAACCGCATTGGAAAGCCATGTTCGATTGGTAAACTAGTACCGAATTTGATGAATAAACACAACTATGTCTGTCATTATCGAAATCTCAAGCAAGCAGTCGATAACGGATTAAGGGTAACTAAAATTCACCGAGTGCTGATGATTGAACAGTCTCTTTGGATGGCAGAATATATTAAATTTAATAACGATAAACGAACGAAGGCAAAAACAGATTTTGAAAAGGATTTCTTCAAGCTCATGAATAACTCTGTATTCGGAAAGACTATGGAGAATATACGTAATAGAGTCAATATTGAAATTGTTAATAGCCAGAAACGGTATAGTAAATTAGTTTCCTCAGAAAAGTTTGCTGGTACTATCCCAATCTCTAAAGATCTTGTTATGGTCAAAAAGCATAAATCCAATCTGGTACTTAATAAACCTATCTTTGTTGGCTCTACAGTATTAGAAACCTCGAAGTGGTTGATGTATAATTTTCATTATGATTTCGTTAAGAAAATCTGGCCTCAGTCGAATTTATTATTTACAGATACCGACTCATTGGTTTATGAAATATTCGCAGAGGATGTTTATCAGGATATCTATAACTATAAGGATGAATTCGATCTATCAGACGTTCCTAGCAATAATAAATTTCATGATCCAGTTAACAAAAAGGTTATGGGTAAGATGAAAGATGAGTTCTGTTTCAAGCCAGTAGCAGAGTTTATCGGATTAAGGTCAAAGATGTATGCTGTTAGAATAGATGATGGTAAAGAATCTAAAAAAGCAAAAGGAGTAAAGAAATGTGTTGTCAAGAATAACATAACATTTGATGATTATAAGAATGTGTTATTTAACACTGAGAAGCACTCTGCTGAAATGACCTCATTCCGATCGTATAATCATCAAATAAAGACGGATAGGGTTATCAAGCAGGGTTTAACTAACTTTGATGATAAGCGGTGGTGTGAGGATAATATTAATACACTAGCGTTAGGTCATTATAAAACAAGACAACCTTAACTTATTGATTTAAAATATTATATTACCAATAATTATTTTTCTGCTATGATCAATTTCATAGTAGTTGGAAAAAAGGCCGCCGAAACATAGTTGCACTCATCTAGATCTGGAGAAAGGGTCCTAAAGTCGTTTACAAGCTTCTAGAAAAAATATTTCTTTAGGAAATGTGGAAATAATCGTAAGAAATCAACAGCGTTGGCATAGAGGTCGCTTACATGGTGGTGGATAGTAAAAATTAAGATAGAGGCTTCGGAATTGGAAAATAAAGCTTGTAAAAGTAAACCAGATGGAGTGGGTATGGAGTTGGTTTACTAGCGGCCTTTTTTGCTACTACTATAATATTAAGTATATTTTTTATAATTTAAAAAAAATAAATAAAAAAATTAAAATTTTGGAATACAACAAAACAATGGTATGAAGAAAATTACAGTCTTTCTAGATGCGCTGGATCCTTGAAGATCGCTTTTGTCAGAGACTAAACCGGGAAGGACTGATACAAAACACACACATAAGGAACAATAATTAATTTTTGCAACTGAAATTACATGGGTAATTAAGTTTATATGAAATAAAGACAAACGTTCCAACGCAATCATGTCAATATATGAGTCAGTCAAATCCACGTTTCTTTTCGACAGATTGTATCCCCTTAAATACTCTTTGCATGAAATATAAAATATTTATATAGGTATTGCTGGGCAACTGAATCGTACCCTCATCCACCACAAAAATGTTAGAAAATGCTCCGTTAGCGTCATTGTTTTCAAACATTATTCCGAAACTGAAGTCAAATAATCAGAGAAATGACCATACCCGGTCACTTATCTATACCACTGCTATGCATATCTATTTTGTTGTAACTCCAAAATAGTATAGAATATCTTTAGTTAGATTTTACCTACGCGACCTGAGTCTGTTAAGAGCATATAATTACATAGGATCTTTAAATAGATGCTGACGTATGTGTTGATAATTACTAATAATTATCTTAACAATAAGACGTAATGACGTCTTTGGCTTAATTTTTCTTTGACTGATGGGGTTTAGACGATTCTAGAAAAATTCAGTAACTTCCCATCGGTTTGGCTAGGTCATCTAAATAGGCAGGTCTGAGGCAAAATGTGTACTAAGATCCGTGATGTGGGATATAATGTGAAATATAGTCACAGGAGTAGGTTATATATGGAAACAACTGAGCAATCAGATTAATTCCGATTTTGAAGTCATGCTCATTTCTTGTGTTCCTGCAAACGCGTTTTATGTTGTACTTATATATTATTCGAGAGGAATACATTTGTTTGGACTGTTCAGCGAAAAAAGAGATTGCTCATTATTTGGACTATAATATTATTCTGGAACTGTTATGAATTAGTCAAAGGAGTCCTGAAGACGCCATCATGACAGCTTCACGATTCTTAGCGGACCAGTACATTTCCGGTTTTGAAATTTATACAGAACTTTTCATTCATTTAGGACTTTCATAGAAATTTATCAGGATTATTCTGGATTCAGTTCATAATACTGTAGGTTCCTTTCTCACTTTCATTTATAACTTTGATAATTAAATTCTTTCTTAACTTTTACAAAACATTTTGGTTTTGCTTCTTTCTGTTGCTTAGTTTATGACCATAGAGTCGTAACACCCCGCATCACCCAAATATCATCGCCATTAGGGCTTAGATATTCAAGACAGAAACATTATTTGTCCTGTACGAACTCTTATTTATTCAAACATAATACCCCGACCACAGACCAATCTACGGCACCAAAATTACGAGAGATTAAAGTAAGTATTCATTATTTACTTCGACCAATCAATTTTGTAAATATGATATTGTGCACACGGGTGTTTGGTATTCAATACACACATTAGCACTTGTTCTTAAAAAATTTATTTCCTCTAGTAAGTCTCATAATAAAGTATGTGTATCCATAGTGATTAATTATTCGATCACGATCAGCTAATTAACTTTTATTGGTACCAGCAGAGTAAGACACTTCTTTTACAAACAATTTCCGTATTTGTTGATGTAATCCAGATACTGTTTGGATACCATCATACTGTATGAGTACATACTGTGTCTATATGGTACACACGTTTTTTTTTATTATCTATATATTCAATTTATATTGTGTGCTTGACTTTTGTCCGTGACTGAGTTTTGTCCTACCTAACTATTGTGATCTTTTAAAAGATGTTCACTTGAATTTGAGTTTAAGAACTAGTCTTGATTACGACACTATAATGTTCTAGAAGCGAACGTGTTGACAATATTTTGGAATTTGCCATTAGAAATAATCCACATCGAGGGCATATTGTTGCATCATAGGTTAGGTTACAGTTTGTATATAAATAGAAGTTGCAAACTGTCACAGAATAAGGCAAGAAATAGTTTGATTTCGCCTTAGAAAGATTTGATTATTTTCATCGTACATGCGGACAACGTTACCAAGGGTGGATAATTGTTTTTCTAGTTAAGTGACTGAACTAGCATGTATCTCGTCGTAGAACGCTTGCGGCGAGAGACACAAAAAGCACGGTATGCACGGGTATTTTATCCTTGCTGATACTCATTTTCCTGTAGATTTAAGTCAAGTTTCTGTTCTAATCGACACATTGATCTTTTGGGATCTTATCAAGGAGTGTATGCTCTCCATTTCATTCTACATCCATAGGGGTAAGTGTTACATTTTATTTTATTTGCAAATATGTTAATCATATTCAGGTTTAATGATGTAGCGTGAAATGTTGCCTTTATCACTACGCGGATTTGAAACGTTATGAAGTTTTGAACTGTTACAAGTTGCTATCAGAGTTTCATTTAGTAGCATGTATGTATAGATTTTAATTCTGTGCCTGTTATTACAACCAGTTTGGTTTTATTTTAGCTGTGTGTGTGCGGGTGTATCAGGCTGTCGTTCTGACTGTCTGTATGTTTGTCTGTATGGAACTAAAGCATGCGCGACCATCAAGGCCATACAAGGACGGAAGTGCTGATCTGTAAACTTGTGCGCACGGTGGATCAAAGAAGGGTGTATGTGGCCAATACAAGTGTGGGCTAACCCAAGAATTTAGGAGAACTGTGTGGTTTGACAATGGACATGTGAACCGGGTAAAAAATTATCGTTTACAAGGTTTACAAGTATTTAAATGAGTCATACGTTATGAATCGTACGTGCTGCACAAATGACTATGTGAGTCATGAGTCATATGTTGGATACAATTTTGTTATGTTTATTACAACTGATCATGTTTGTTTCAATTGATTATGTTGTGTTTCAATTGAGTACATTTGAGCACAATTGAGTTGCATCTATTTGCATGAGATTATATGAATCACATCTTGGTTTTACTGTATCATGTGTATACAATTTTGAACATATGAATCACATTTTCCCTATTTGTGAATGTTTGTGTGAAGTAATTGAATGAGTCGTATGATTAGCGCTTGAAAGAATCACACTGTATATGTTGTAGAGGATATACATATTTTTATTAATTTATTTCATAAACTTCCATCTTTCATCACATTGTGTTTGTGTTGTCATTTAATCCAGGCATCCATTCAGGTCAAATCCTGTTACATAAACATAGTCTTAACTCCTATCTTAAGTTCAGTCTGTGGAATCATTTACTGCTGTGTGCAGATACAATTTGAGAGAATTATTTAGTTAAATTTTCCATTGCAATTACAAAGTGCTCATTGACTTAGTCTAAAGCTTTACTTGGAATTATTCTAAATTCATTCAAAGACATTCTGGATTGTACTATTGTCATACATCAAGACACTAAAACTATTAGAATTTATTCGGAACATTCTATTTTTGGGGCTTGTGATAGAACATCTGGGATTATTTAGGATTTAATTCGCAATGCAGGAAGTTGATCTTAAATTTTCTCAGTGTAACTATTATTTTACTGTTAAGTGTTGTGGTCTATATTGGCTTACCTGGTGTATAAGATTTGGAGCATGATCACACACCAGTTTAGCGTTGAACAATATTTATGTACGAAAAAGGTTACTCCATATCATTTGTTCGTGTTTGCTGTTTTTCGTATTTAAACAAATCGTCTTTCTCCCTATAGACACAATAAGTTATTCATGAAATGAATTTGAATATTGGACAGTTCAAATTGAACTGTTAGGAACAGACCAACATGAGAACCATTTACAATGTACATCAAATATTTGGCATGGAAGTTTAAGTCATCTTATGCCGAAAAAATATTTCATGCATGTAACGAATTTGTTTACCGTTGAATTTAATAAAGGCAATTCATAAATTTAAGTTCCCGAAAACGTTTTCAATCAAGTTGTGGTTTCGCTAAATGTAATTTCTGTTTTGTGGAATATTTGTATAGTGATCTTGCAAAAAGTTAAAATATCTTGAAGTTGTAATATAAATACGGCTGAAAAAGACTATAGAAATTTTGTTTTCAAATGTGAATTTAATATGCGTATATTATGAAACAAAATGGTTTAAATTTTGTTCATTGTATCAGAAAGAATATAAGAGGTGCTTTTTCGTGCTATTTTAAATGAAAGTTAAATGCAGATTTTCAACCTTTTTTTAAAACATGGAAGATAATTCTTACTTCTTGAAATGGACGTCTAATGCTTTTCTTCTACTGCACGTTAATTTTCGAGAGGTTTGTGTTAGACAATGGTTTTACATCACCAACTTAAAAAAGACAGTATTTTCAGATAGCGACGTTTACCTGATTAAAAAAATGTACACATGTTATTTTCTCAATTGCCTTAGACTGTATTGGAACAGAATTCCTTTCAAATGCGACAATAGTGTGGAAACAAAATACTGGAAGAACAGATTATTTAAGGTATCTGTGCAATGACCCAGAAAGTTTACACACTTACGCAAAAGTCAGCTAGTTGCAGAAAATATTGGAAACGACAGAGATTATACAATGTGCTCATTTGAATGAATAAGAAACCAAAACATTTGCATACGCATTACACAAATCAAACAAGTTTTTCCATGCAAAAGGTTTGTTAGTTACATGGATGACAGGGGCATGCACACATCGTTGACGTTGACATACAATCACATGAGAGGGATAAAACGGAAAAAATATATTTTGACTGTGATCTATATTTTTTCCAAATACGCATGACCGAAGAAAGTGAATTTTAAAAGAGCGAATTATTTAGAGAAACCAAGAGCAAAACCCAGGAATGATGCAACTCGATGAACGGTAAGAAGTTTACAATCGCAAGGTTAGGAGTCATTGGAGAAAGAAATCATTGGACACTTACCCACTTATGAAGATAAGAAAGCAAGAAGTAACAGAGAAAATTATAAGAACAGACAACAACAAACAGGACTGAATTATTTTCAAGCGTGAATAAACTGTGAAGAGGGGTCAATATATAACGTCAAAAAAAGCAAATTTCACAACGATTTTAATTTCAAAATAGTACTACCATAAATGGTTTCTATACCGAATTCTAACATATTAAAGACTCAGATAAAACCATTACAATCACCTTTAAACAAGAAGGAACATAATATATCTGAAAAAAATAAACATACCATTATTCAGAAAGACTCCAAAGAACTTCAAACCAATCTAGATTTCACGGGGAAAATAATCAGGAATTTTACTTAATTTTTTCGACAATGTCGAACCATCCAAAAGGAAAGTATCAAGTTCTCTTTTTGTATGTGTCCAACTTGATTTAGCCAAAACAATCAAAAGAAAAATATCTGGTATAGCATGGGACACGAATTATATTAAACTAGGTCTTTAAAGGTCACGAACAATAATAATATGCATACGAATTCAAATTTTTACGCGTAAATAAAATTTCATATAATAATTAGTTGGTATTTAGGCAAGATATAAAATCTAACTTTACATGTCTGTCGAGATCAACAAATTAGAAGATTATATACAGAATTACCAACAATGAGTGAGAGATAATATTGATTGTCTTAAAGTTCAAAACGAAAATAAACGTTTCTTCTATGTCGCAAAGATACTTTTGCAAAAAGTGTCGCAATAAATTTAATGCTGAATTAAAATTACAAGGAAAGCAAAAATATGATTGAAGAAATAAGCACTTGCACGCACGAAATAAATAATTCGTGGGAAAAAACAAGAGCTAAGCATAAACCACCATGACTGATTATTCCTATTAAGTCAGTTCACACGAATATACGCTTATAGCACACAGGGGAACACACTGCATAGAACGGTTTTGGAGCATTTGCAAAAATTACAAAAAACTGTATACAAATAATACTGACCTAGAAATGCTGCTAACTTGATATTCACATCAAAAATCAGAAGTATTTTAATTCCACCAATATGTTAGATTTGAGAAATGGAAGTTTTCAAACTCGAAGATATCTCTTCCAACAACAATGTATGAAACGGTTACCATTTTAGTAGTAAATCGCTTCCTACTACAATGTAATATACAATGAATATTTTAGTGGTAAATCACTTCCAACAGCAATATAAGAGACGGTCACATTTTTACTGCTAAATCATTAAAACAGCAATGTACGAGTTGGTGACCATTTTATTGATAAATCACTTCCAACAACAATATTCCAGACCGTAACCATTTTAGTGGCAAATAACTTTCAACAACAATGTTAAAGATGGTTACCATTATGAAGCAAAATAGATTTAAGACTCATCGTCGATGAATCCATGAACGGATTGCAGACTGGATACACAAAGTACTGCAATTTTCTCTGCGAATGGAATAGTCGTGCGAGAGATTGCCACTACATTAAGAGAGATTGGCCTGTCCGACTGTCATTGGAGCTGGGAGGAAAACTGTTCAGCATCCATCACTTATTGAATCAAGGAAGATTGTTACCAACCTTGCACATCAAGCTGGATCTGATGAAGAGCTTTGTCAATGTCCTGGACAAAACACAAGCAGCTTTCAAGTACCTCCGTGGAAAATATCCAAGGTTAAGTGAGGCTAAGATAAAGGAAGGTGTTTGTCAACTTCTTCGAGATGATGCAACTGACTGTGCACAGCGTGGCAAGGAAAAGATGGCATGGAAAGCCTTCCAGTTAGTGGAAACAAATTTTCTCGGAAACAGCAAGGCAGACAACTACAGGGAGTTGGTGGAAACCTCATCAAGGCATAGAACAGTCTTCAACATGTCACTAAAGATACATTTTTTGCACTCTCATCTATATTTGTTTTCCACCGAACTGTGGAGCAGTGAGCGACGAACACGGCAAGCGATTTCACCAGGACATTGCAACAATGGAGAAATGATATCAAGGCAAACGGAGCCCATCAATGCTTTTAGACGGTGCCGGATTACCAAATAGGCAGAGTGGGCACCGGCCTATGGGCCCCACGCCTTTTAGGGACTCCGCGACAACGGATCAAAATGATACTGAATTGATTTGATCTTGACGTATTAGGAGAAAATTTGCGAGGGGGGGGGGGCCCGAGATTTCGACTGACTAGGGGACTCCACATAGTTTAATCCGGCACTGCTTGCAGATTGTTGCTGGACAGTGACAAGAGATGCTCCATTTAATGAATACAAGAGACAAGCCAAGAAGCGCCGAGTAGACACTGAATAAGGACTAAACTATGTACTTACATATACATAATAGTTATTATTCCATTATAATCATTATCGGTTTTTTCGTTGGATATAAAGGGAAAACAAAGGTATGGATCGGTTTGTTTTGTCCTTCTTACGCAGTATCAAGACTAACTGTAACTTTATTTCAGACGATACATATCTGTCATTTGTTAAAGGTATCCATGCTGTCACATCAATAATTCTCTTCCGTGTGATATATTCGTAGAAGAAAAATTTCCAATGCTGTGCCTCTTGTTAAAGAAACAGCATTGTGTCAAAAACAAAGACACTGTGACAAACATATTTGACAGGTAGAAACAGGATTGTGTCAAAAATAAAGACACTGTGACAAACATTTTTGACAGGTAGAAACAGCATTGTGTCAAAAACAAAGACACTGTGACAAACATTTTTGACAGGTAGAAACAGCATTGGCATAAACAAAGACAGTGTGACAAACATTTTTGACAGGTAGAAACAGCATTGTGTCAAAAACAAAGACACTGTGACAAACATTTTTGACAGATAGAAACTGGAATAATAACCATTAGAGTCCTTTGTGTTATTGATCTCGATGAGGAAAAATCATACACTTTGGGGTTTTAACAGTCCGTAAAACTTTATCTGATTCAGAAGATGTCTTCATAGAATTCTAATACGTTTGAGTTTTGGTTGATTGCGTACACATTGTAATTATTGCTCGGTGTGACGACAACCTTATAGAACATTATAATAACCAACAGCAAAATATGTTTCTGCAATGAATTGGATATACCGCAATTTCTGTTTTAAATTGAATTATCAAGATGAACTACCTTTTCAGGGAGTCCATTGTAATATACCTTTCATGGAGCCCATTGCAATATACCATTTATTGAGCCCATTGTAACATACCTTTCATGGAGCCCATTGTAATATACCTTTCATGGAGGCTATTTAATATTCCTTTCATTGAGTTCATTGTAATATACCTTTCATGGAACCCACTGTAAAATACCAATCATGGAGCTCATTGTAAGATACCATTCATGGAGCCCATTGTAATATACCTTTTATCGAGCCCATTGTAATATACCTTTCATGGATCCTATTGTAATAAACCTTTAATGGAGTCCATTGTAATATACCTTTCATGGAGCCTATTGTAATAAACCTTTAATGGAGTCCATTGTAATATACCTTTCATGGATCCTATTGTAATAAACCTTTCATGGATCCTATTGTAATATACCTTTCATGGACCCCATTGTAATATACCTTTCATGGATCCTATTGTAATAAACCTTTCATGGACCCCATTGTAATATACCTTTCATGGATCCTATTGTAATAAACCTTTAATGGAATCCATTGTAATATACCTTTCATGGAGCCTATTGTAATATACCTTTTATGAAGCCCATTGTAATATACCTTTCATGGATCCTATTGTAATAAACCTTTAATGGAGTCCATTGTAATATACCTTTCATGGAGCCTATTGTAATATACCTTTTATGAAGCCCATTGTAATATACCTTTCATGGAGCCTATTGTAATATACCTTTTATGAAGCCCATTGTAATATACCTTTCATGGAGCCCATTGCAATATACCATGGAGCCCATTGTAATAAACCTTTCATGGAGTTCATGGAGCCCATTGTAATATACTTTTCCATATGTACAGGAGAAATTTCTTTTATTGTATCAGTCAATGAGGCAATCATATTTAATCTGTTTGTTTATTATTTCTTAAAATGTCTTTCTCTTTTTATTTGCTTTGTAATCTCATATGAAAGGTCTTTTTAAGTTCATTGCTTTTTTTTTTTTTTTCTGTGCTGATTATTTTTTCCTGATTCCATTATTTATCTCCTTGTATCTGTTTGTAGTCGGCAAATGTTATATCAAATTCTTATGACGTATTTCGTTATAATTTATTGCCTTATTCACCATGTCATCTAAGGTTCAGCTTTTTTATTAGTGTTGTTATTGTCTCATCGTGTTTTAAACGTTTCTTGTATAAGAGCTTTAGAACCAAATCCTAGAAAAGTTGCAACAAAACGAGCTAAATGCCAAAGACAGGATACAACCTATGTAAATCAACCTTAAATTAATGTCGTTTGTCTGTGGATAATGTAGGATACAATAGTGGTGCAATTAATATGTTTTCTCCCATTAAAGGGTAGAACTAATAATAAAGATTTAAGATTTTTGTAATACATTTATCGGGATTGGTTGGTAGTATGTGTTCAAATTTTGACATTACAGGTTTGGTTTTATTTGGTTTTCTATCTAATACTGAAGTTTTATTATTCTCATGTCATTCTCTAACTTAACGCTGTGTATTGCTTACACTACATGTTTTATCTATTGATTTGTCTCATAGTATCCCTTGTACCTTCAAGGAATCAATTGTAAACTTACTGAATGAAATTAGAATAACCAACTTTAAAATTTCCTCGAATTCCTTGCTTGTTGGTAAACCTATCGACATATTATATAGCTTCTTCAAATGCATGATGTAACTATTTGCAAGAACTGAGATAACTATGGCACGGTAAAAAGTATTAATGATGGTGTTTTGTCTCCCCTAAATTACTATTACAGAGTAAAACATGAAATGAACAAATGCACTTTCAATTTTTAATGTTGCACCAATACGAAATAGTGCGACATTTTTCTTTCCTTTATTTCATTTGCTTTATGCTGATATCAACTGAAAGCAAACTGGATTACAATTGTTGCTTGAGACAAGGTCTGAATCTCTATTTAACATTCAAAAGGATTTCTGATAGTTTGATCTCCCGTAAATTGGAAGGAACGAAATAAATATTGTGTGGTAATCTCTTGCAGGTACTTTCCGTTTTGGAACTCCGTATAAATGATACATCAATGTTTTTGCACTTTTAGTCATTCGTAAAAGAGAGAGAGAGAGAGAGAGAGAGAGAGAGAGAGAGAGAGAGAGAGAGAGAGAGAGAGAGAGTATACTTGCATAGTAATTAACAGTCTTATTCTGTAACGACCTCACATTCCGCTAAATAGAACCTTTGTCAAGGAAGGTAGTAATTCACACCCATTACGTATTTCAGAGAAGATAACAACTGTATTTTATCACACCCTTACGTATTTTAGTGGGGATAATTTCATTTTATTTTGACACATCCGTTTCGTATTTTAATGAGGATAAATTAATTATATTTTATCACATTCGTTACGTATTTTAGTGTGGATAACGTTCATTATATTTTATCTCACCCCATGAGTATTACTTAACCTTGAAGGCCGTTAAGGAAATCCTTTATAAGGTTAACAATGTCCACCAGAAACTTTCACTAATCGTTTCAATTGTAATTTCTTTCAGTTGCATAAATAAACTGTGTACTCTTCTAAAATTTCAAATCTTTAGCATTTGGAAAGTATAAAATTTAGAACCGTAACTTTTAATATTATTTTATGATATGATATTCATTTAATTTTATATAT
>JAECUM010017114.1:0-32980 GCA_016617855.1 Megalonaias nervosa | reverse complement strand
ACAGAACGGAAAGTGCTATCCCTGGATTCTATAGAAGAATGTTTAATAATAGTAGGCAGAATTAATATTTACAAAATAATACTATCATAGAGGTTAGAGAATTTTTAATTCGTACTCTACGGAGATTCGAACCCAGGTCCGCGGGTAAACGGCACCCATCGCCTTGCCTGCACGCACCAGCCCATATTCAGCCCATATTCCTTCACGACTAAGCACGCATCACCAGGGATAGCACTTTCCGTTCTGTCTGGTGTGTATTTATAATTCTATATAATTAATCCTCTATACCTTGATTTCTTTCATAGGAATCCGGAATGACTGTGTAGATAGATGAGAATTCTTTACCAGGTCGTGATGCGAGTGTGTCTGCTACGCACGAGTGCATATAAAACCGATTCAGCGCCATCACTTTTGGTGATGCGTGCTTAGTCGTGAAGGAATATGGGCTGGTGCGTGCAGGCAAGGCGATGGGTGCCGTTTACCCGCGGACCTGGGTTCGAATCTCCGTAGAGTACGAATTGTATATATATATATATATATATATATATATATATATATATATATATATATATATATATATATATATTCATCTTTATCAAAACTGAATATAGCTTTAGAAATACGATACGTCCTAGTCTACCATAATTGAATATCCAGCATTTGGTCTTCGCCCATTTCACCTATTCCCATCTGATCCACTCCCATTTAATCTTCTCCCATTTGGTCTACTCCCATTTCGTCTATTCCCATTAAGTCCACTCCCATTTCGTATATTCCCATTTTGTCTACTCTCCTTTCCTATATGCGATAAAACAGTTATTCTTGTTTCGTTGTGGGTTTTTTTTGGAATATGTCATAAGTGAAAGTTCGACGTGCCAAGTTGTTGTTTAAAACTGAACAAAGCTCATCGTTTCCAGTATATTTATGGTGATTACGTGTTACTCGTGTAACCATGGAAACGAAGCGAAGAAACTTTGAGGACTTCATATTTGAAAATTGTTACAAGAATTAAACAAAAGAAAGGGATATCTCCCAGATTCTATTAAAAGTTTGCTATTGGTGAAGCCAATACTACTGCTACTAGACTAAATTAGAGTAGGTATGGGTCAGTTATAGAGGTTTCTGTACAAAATCAGATTTGAATCTTCCATACCTGCAGTAGACAAAACTACATGTTTTGTTCCGAGTGGGCGAAAAGACCGAGTTTGATAACGGCGTAGGAATATATCAAGGCCGTCAGGCCGGGACGAATGTTTCTACGCTATATCAAACGAGTTTGTGAATAAAAAGCGGATATGTAAATAAATACAAACCGCATTAAGTATTATCTTCCGAGTCGGGGTGGGTGGGTACTTCTCACATAAAATATAAGTTTTGGACCACTAATTGACCCTATTTCTTACACTATACTTACTGAATAGCTCATATGACCATCCAACAGATGATTATATGTCCCATATGGCCACCATTAACAACAGATGATTCTACACTTGATATGGACACCCTTTACAAAAGATGGTTCTACGCTTCATATGGACACCCTCTACAACAGATGATTCTACACTTGATATGGACACCCTCTACAACAGATGATTCTACACTTCATATGGACACCTTCTACAACAGATGATTCTACACTTGATATGGACACCTTCTACAACAGATGATTCTACACTTGATATGGACACCCTCTACAACAGATGATTCTACACTTGATATGGACACCCTCTACAACAGATGATTCTACACTTGATATGGACACTCTACAACAGATGATTCTACGCTTGATATGGACACCCTCTACAACAGATGATTCTACACTTGATATGGACACCCTCTACAACAGATGATTCTACACTTGATATGGACACCTTCTACAACAGATGATTCTACGCTTGATATGGACACCTTCTACAACAGATGATTATATGTCCCATATGGCCACCATTAACAACAGATGATTCTACACTTGATATGGACACCCTCTACAACAGATGATTCTACGCTTGATATGGACACCCTCTACAACAGATGATTCTACACTTGATATGGACACCCTCTACAACAGATGGTTCTACGCTTCATATGGACACCCTCTAAAACAGATGATTCTGTATCACATAGGACCACCCAACAGATGATTCTACATGTCACATTGCCACCCTAAAAGAATAGACGATTCCACTAATCACATGACCACAATCAATAAGAGACCTCATATGGTCACCCTCAAGAATAGATTCTACACTTCTTATGACAACCATCAACAACAGATGATTTTACAATTCATATGGACCACCCTCAGGAACAGATGGCTCACAACTCATTTTCCACCCTCGATAAGAATTGGCTCTAAACATCATATGTCCACCCAACAGATGATTCTACATTTCATACAGCCACTTTCAAGAACAGATGATTGTACATCTCGTCAGGCCACACTCAATAACAGATGATTCTTCATTTCATACGGCCACCCTTAATGATAGATAATTCTACAAATTGTATGGCCACCCTCTAAAGTTATATCAATGCAATTTTATCTTGATATCTTTCATTAGGTATATACATTCATAAGTGCTATCACCCGTCCTCTTTTCATTCCAAATCACATTATCCAAGTAAATTAACCAGAATGCTGCTACATGAACTAGAGAAAGTCAGCGTCATCCATACTGAAATAAATTTACTGCTTGTTATTACTTCTGTAGATAACAATGCCATCTTGTACGTGGGAGTTTATTTCGGTTGACCTTTCTTTCCATAGTACGAATACTAGCCGCTTTGAAGTCAATTAGATTATTAGACATCCAACAAAATCCAAATATTATCAAGTTGAAAAGTTGACAGCGTTTTCTCAATTTAAGCAAGTAATAATTTTCTTATTCTCTGATATGTTAAGGGCTGAATGCGTGCTAAATCAATAATTTTGTTTTTAAAAAAAAAGTATTGAGGAAGAGGAAGCGCGGGACTTTTTGTTTTTATTTTAAAAATAAATTTCCATTCATCTGTTATTTACATTCCAGATCGGAAAAAATCAAAAATATGAAGGACTAGCAGAATGTCTTGTCGTTTTGACATTCCATTGAAATATTTATTAGGCGTCTGGTCCACTTGAGAAACAGGTCTTGCAGTGCACGTGTTCACTATGACAATTTTATCTTACTTACATGCACACCGCTATCTGTTAATCGGGTGGACTCTTATAACTATTTTAACGTAAGATGGAAAAGGACAGGCCTTGAAGTTCCAAATACATACCACGCTGAGAAAACAGCATGCGCTCCACTTGACGTTTTATCGTTGCACTAATCTTAGTTTATATTATCACCCCATGCATCTAAACTATGTGTAAATAAATGCAGGTGGTCATGAGACAAAATTAAACACATTTCACCACTTTCTTGTTAAGTTTGGTCCCATTCTTCTATTTAAGACTTAAGGGATCATCCCGATGTATTCTGTGCTTTCCTAATTCTTTGTCCTGCACTTTTTGTTTCCTACCTCGCATATGATCAGGTTTACCCATCCTCCATTAAAAGAATACAGTACCATTGCTTTTTGTTTTATATGCTTTCAAGCAGGTGCCGAAAAAAGAAGTCAAGAGATTTTATAATTTTATTTTTGGCTGAATGTGTGTTGCTATTATTCTGAACATTTTGTTCTCATTTGGTCACAGAAGTCTCGTTCGAAATGATTTTTGTTTGTGCTTCACTGATGGCAAATAAAGGGGACACCAACATGCGACATCTGCATGGGTTGCAAAATTTATACAAAATACAATAAAAAGTACCCTCTGTAGTTGTTTATAAGATGGGTCAAACTTCAAACAACAATGATCCTTTCTGCCATAGCAAAATGCGCCGGCAGATCAGGGTCTATGTTGTTTCTTAAACTGATTACTCATAACAAACTGCACAGACCCAGATCTTCCGGCACAATATGCGACGATACATCTGCGTCTTTGCATTGTGCAGTTGGACTCGTCTTATAAGCGAGTACACACGGTATGGATGATATTCTAATATACATATTACAGTAGCACATCATGCAAACTGGATTCTATAATATCCACATAGCTCATTGGGTATCATCATTTCTTGGCTCCCTTGCTATCCTATTGACAATATTTGGTGTGCGATGATAAATATTTTACAAGGAATGGGCAGATATATTGAGTAATCACGCTTTCAATTCAGGACGAGATTGTTTCGTAGCTTACCTTTCGCCTGGATCACGCTTGCACATGATAACCATGCTTTGTATCATTTTGTTTTAGCAGTGTGATGGTATCATCTTATTCGCGTTTTATATCTAACAGATTCTTTACACTTATAATCGATACTTTTGGCAACTTTGACGTAAATATTTCATTTTGAGAGCAATCCAATAATTTTGTGCTGTTTATTGGAAATTAAATTGTTTCGTAGCAGGAAACTTAGCTTTTTATTACTTTCCAGTAGACTTAACACAGTGAAAAGACACAAACGTAGTGACTGTATCTGGGTAGGGTTCACAGTTTCCTTTGTGTGGATTGTATCTTATTTCTTATTTATATTTACCTTCACTAATGAAGACACATCATCCAGCTTTGTAACTGAAGAAAGAAGCACGTGAAGAATATGAATCAACAGCAAATGTTATCAGTTAAGTTTCCTGCCAGATTTTTTCAACAGCAGAGGAATGAAAGCTAAGTGTCTTTCACGAGTTCACATTGTGTCAACCAACACGGGCTGGCATGTGTGTGTGTGTGTGTGTGTGTGTGTGTGTGTGTGTGTGTGTGTGTGTGTGTGTGTGTGTGACATTTGGTAGAATGCTTTGGATTTTCAGCCGCTGGACCACAGAAGAATATGCAAGTCAGTTTTCCAAAATACAATAAGTGACTTTAATTCTAAGCTTGTGAACTGAGTTACTGATGTGTTATGCTGTTAGATTCATACCAATGTCTTGAAAGTATTTCAATATTTTCGGTTTTGTGTAAAATTAATATATCTGACGAGAAACTACTTATTTTGCATTTGAGGGTCAAATACTAAACAGTTCATCCCTAGTATGTTGTCTATGAATGTAGTTCCTATTGAAAATGTGCCAGTTCTTCTTTAATGTCACAGTTAGGGAGGTTTGTAATATTTACAGATCTAAAATCTCTCCTTTGTGAAATAATGTCCTAAGTGACCTCGGCTGATTATTTAGGGCTAAGTGTTGGACGAAGTGCACAGATGTAGTGTTTCTCGCGGAAAGCGCACGGATACTGGAATCACGGCACTAATTCAGTTCCCATAGTAAACCTATGCAAACACCATGATATTAAAAATTCAATAACTTAAAATTTCTGAGTGCTCATGATCAAACCTATATTTATCAGTATAGATGAAACCTGGATGTCAGCTTCTGTGTAGAGGAAGGGATATGAGCCGCGGCATTTTCTGGACCTGCATGTGTTTGAAACATGTGCTTTCATTTCCGTACCAAAGAGTCAGGCGCTAATTTTAGTAATGAGTGTTCCAAACTCAAGACTGTTAAAGGACTGAAATTCCATCAATAAAACAATGTCTCTATTTTTTTCACTTACAACTGGGATAAGCTCTCAAAAGATTCTTTTTCCTAAAACATAACTTACATTATTAACCAATCCTGGCCAGTCAAACCCGTATATGCTCTATTTTATGTTCACCCATTTCCAGCCTGGTTCCCATTTTTCCATACAATTAGTACCGTGTGTCCTATAGCCACCCTTGATTTCCTTGACAGCCCTAGGAATAGTAGTTCAATACAAAAGTAAGCAATGTGCACAGTTCTGCTTGTCAAAGATTATATTAGTGAATATTAAATTATATTGCAAGTTCATGTTCACATAAAGAGCAATGGTGCATTTCAGGCAACATTTAAATATTTGAGCTTTATTTAAGAAAATCAGAAAAAAATATTAAAATAAATCTGTCAAATAAGAGTCATCATTTTTAATATCACCATTGATCTCTCTTCAATTTAATACTGAAATACATTACCAGCCTTGTCATATTATGTAATTAAAGAGTAAAAGGTCAAGGTGACCATCTATATGTACATGTATTATTACAGAAAAAGAGATTTAAATGATAAAAATTGCCTAAAATTCCTCCCAGAAGACATATAATTTAAAACTAAAGTAAGGTCGACATAAGTCCATTAAAATGCAAAATATGAAGTTTCAAAACATTCACTGAAAGAAATTAGTGGGATGCAAAGTCATGAGAGGTCATCCCCATTAAGCATGGTGGAAGAGACTTAAGTGATCATATCTGAAGCATTATGTTTCAAAACACAACTTGGAAATATCATATTGCTTACTATAATTACTTTATAAATGGTAAATTGTATAAATTTTATATCTGTATTGCTTAGATATGACCCAAAGTGCAAAACACTCCACCTAACATAGTCAAATCCACACTCTGTTCCCCCTCCCCCCCCCCCCTTGGCAACAGTTGATATATCTGAATATGTGTTTAATATCCCACTGAAAGTCAGTCTGTGGTTTACAAAAGGTATTAATTTTGATTGATATCCACAAATAGAACCATATGATTGCATGTATAGTAAAGTTAATTGCACTTGCATATGTGGAGTCACTGTATTGCTGTCTATAGGAATCACGGTACTAATTCAGTTCCCATAGTAAACCTATGCAACCCATTTCCAGCCTGGTTCCCAATTTTCCATACAATTATTACCGTGAGTCCTACTGAGCTTAGTAAACACTGCGTTACATGGTGGCAAGCTTCAGCAAAGAATGATACAGATTACAGAAGACTGATTTCGGTGTTCACTCTTATGAAATTTTTATCATTAATATATAGAAGCTTTTTTTCTGCAGGAAATTGTAACGAAAGAAAGTTTCTCGGGGATTGGACTGTGTAATGTATTTATGGCCGGACCTCATAACTGAGTCCGTTAACACCAGATCAACAAAAACCAAGGGTTACGGCAGGGCTTACAACATGTAGACCGAGAGAAGCTTGCACAGATGCGAGAGCTAGCGAGGGTAAAATATTTATACATCTTTATCTTGCTATATTACTGGTTGTCAGCCCCTACCCCTCGCCACAAATATACCTAGCACAAAACGATCAATGGGAGAGGGCGATTGTAGTGGGAGGGTGTTTTCAAACCATAATAGCCCCACCCCTACCTCCAAAATGAATCCTGCTTTACCATGACGAGCGTGTGTGTGTGTGTGTGTGTGTGTGTGTGTGTGTGTGTGTGTGTGTGTGTAACCCTTGGATTTTAGTTTTGCCCACTCCCCCATTATTACTTCCTCCCCCGCCTCGAAAAAATTCATTTGTATGCCCATGCTTATTTCATGCCTGTTCAACAATAATAATAATAATGGCAAAGCAAGTTTTCTGCTAATGCCAAAATGTTGTGAATGCTTGATGTATTGATTGTATTTAATTGTAAAGGCTAATTACCCCTTCGTGTTGAGGCACTGGGAGTAAATTACTTTTTTGCCAGAATATACACAACTGGGTCAATGGATGACGGTCTAGGTCAGAGTCAAACCCACAACCCATTGCTTGTGAGTGTGAATACTGATGTCCATTCAATGTGGAGAGTATAGTATTATTATTCACAATATGTACAGAACCATAGTTAAAAGGAAATTTTAAAATACTTTAATGCTGTCGGTGTAAAGATTTTACCTTCTGATGCTGCTCTAATTATATATTTAGGCACTGAATGAGAATTTTGAAAACCGTCAACCGGAAGATAATGCACTAGAGAGAACCGAAGACAGTAGATGGTGTGACATATCCTGTAGTGCATTTTGATGTCACAGTGAACTTTCCATTCATTCCCTGTTTACATGGTTTGTATAGCTTCACAGTTGATATGGATTCCTAAGGCCTCACAAAATGTATCAGCATATGAGTCAATAATTAAGTTATGTAATTTTTTTTTATTGCGGAAAAGCTACAGTGTATTGGTATTATGTCAAACTTTATGATCAACCTTTAGTTGTAAAAGTAAGCAAACAGATTTGGTGCATTTGTCAGTTATTATTCAGACATGCAAAAGACTTCATGTGTGGCTACCATATCTACTGCAAAGGCATGAAACACATTTGTCATACTCTTATTACAGGGACTAGATACACCATCATGCAGTATTGCTGTTCAATGTCAGACTGATAGGATACTTAAGAAGAAAACAAACCAGCAGACGAAACATATAACATTGCATTAACTAAGCTTAGTATGATTATGTAAGCGTTTGACTCGGGAAACCAAGCACTTATGAACTTGTTATTATTTAGCAATGATACACTTTAACTGATACACATATTCATGAGAAATCCTCATCTGTGTAAAAACCACGAATGATTCCAGAATACACGTCTACAATTTGACCTACTACACAGGTTGTGAAGTAAATGTCCAGCAAGTAAAGAGAAGGAGCAAAGGCATTGCAAACTTTCATGTACTTGTCAGCATTCATACATGACACTCGTGCAAGAAAATGAGCTTACTTTTTCAATGTTACTTATGCATAAGTCCATTTTTAAGACGGTAAACACATTTAAGTTATGTACAGATGATGTCACATTTCAAGAAATAGAAGTATTGTTAATTTTGCTCCACACATTTTTTTTTTTCTCTTTTCTTCAGAACAATCAAGTGAAGAGTAGTTATGACATGGGGAAAGAGGGACTTTCTAGAGCCATAAAAAACTGAAGAACCACAGTGTGGAGTGTGGAGGTGCACACTATTATTAGCATTTTCAGATACAGAAATGGATCAGAGAGAATATGAGAGCCACACACTATTATGATGTGTGACATGTAGCCAAGGGTATGTAGATATTGCAATTTTTACTACACTGAATGATAATATTTGATAAAACTTGTATACAAGCACATATAGTAATATAACAGTTCTATGTTTAAAGTTATGTTAAAGTTGGACAGTGAACATATCACTAGGAATACAGTCAGCCTCCTCCTCCCCGGCCCTGTACATACACACACAGAAGGGAGAAACTAACTAAAGCAAAGCAACTCGAACTTGAAAGATTTTAATCAAAACAAAGCTAACACAGAGTCTTTTTTGTAGCACATACTCAAAATCATATCACAACAAAATTATTATTATTATTATTATTATTATTATTATTATTATTATTATTCATTAAACTATGATTTATATGTATGTTAAATTGAATACTAATTAAGCCTTCTTTCCAATTCCATTAATTCTCTTTGGTAAATTGTCAGTATGAATATAGGCAGTGGGTGACATTTTTCAGTTTCTTGAATTACTGGGGTAACAATTTTTTTCAGACAATGTTGAAGAATTGATGGCAGTGCTGGAGGAAGTGGTCAGGAAGCAGTAGTCAGTTGATAGACAGTTATTGCCACCTCTATGCAGCCATGTATCTATTATGACTGAAAATAGAATATACAACAAATGTTTAAACTTAAATAAAGTTATTTCATGTATCCTGGTTTTCTGTTACTTATTTCATGTTTTCAGAGTCAATGTCTTTAGCATAAAATTATGTTTTACTACAACTAGAGTTAGGAAGCTAAATGAATCAAATGTGAACATCAACAGACAGCAATATGTTTTTGATGTCACAGTATAGAATCTGTTCAAGAAATGAAATTATAGAGGATTAAAGAATTTTTCATGAGAATTTCCAAGATAATGGACGAATGATTTTAGCACGATCTATTATCAAAATGAAAGGTTTGGGTAAAAATTCCACACTCAAGTAAAGTGATAGTACTAATATATTCTGCCAATAAAGGAGGACTTTTATGAAAGGAATTTTAAGCATAATTTTCACATGCATATAAAGCAATCACTTGTCCCAAAATTGACCCTGATAGTGGCACCATAACTACTGTATGAATATTTTGCCTACAAGTGTTCATGTACTAGGATAGGATTTCCTTGCAATTTCCATATTGCTGAATGTAGGCACAGTATGCTGCTTCCAGGACATATTCATCCAAGCAAACTGTATGAAATCTTAGAAGATCAATGATACAATCCACCTTGACCTCCTCAGTCTTATTCAAAATCATAATCTCTTTACAGCATCTACACTTCCCGACTATTTCTTTACTGCTGCAATTTCCACCAGTGCACTGATATACATGGTAAATACACTCCATCATTCATTATTGTGTTAGATACCAAACTTGTGGGTAAAATGTATGTGAAGTTCTTGCATGTTAAAGTATGATATATATGTATATGTGGTTAGATTCATGGTTAGACATTTGTTCTTCCTTTTGTACTACAATAACATAACAATAATCAGCAATGTATTACTATTATTATTAGTAGTAGTATTATTGTTCTCAAGATTTGTTTCCCCATAAATGTGTATACTTCCTTTGCCACTAGTATTATACACCTAGACGCACAGAGAAAACATATGCTTGCTGAACATCCGGATACATTACCAGGTCTATGATTACTTTTTCCTTTTCATAGAATTCTTCAATTTTACTATCTGTGGAGGGTAGTAAACAATCACACCCAAAGGACATTCGGTGTCTGCATTTCATCACGGTTTAAAAGAACAAACTTGTCATAAAGTTAATAAAGTATGTATTTCTACACCTCTCACAGTCTGAGTCATCAGTGTTTAACTTTTAACAACACTAGTTGTTGATGAACCACGCCCACATGACAATCTGCTCTGAAGACATCCAAGTTTCGCCCAAATTCGTGTCCTTCTCTTTTCATTATGAAATTGAAATAACATTAACGAAAGAAGAATAACAATAATTGCCATAATTATAGTAGTAATTACCTCAATAAATAGCCCAAGCGCTACTCAGCCTCATTATGCCCTATGTCCTCTTTAGGGTCCTCGTCCACGTTCTCGTCTCGTTCGGGCTTAAATTGGTACTGTCTAACCTAAGCCAGCAGAATTTTCTTAAGATTCATTACGTTCGCCATCTTCTAGGAGTTCACCTTCCTCACACGACGAAAATGAGCATGACAAATTTGCCGTAAATTCGCTTGAATCATCACTATCAGCCATCATCACCACAGACACTAAACTTGAGGGGCTTCCCGACAGTACGTCACTTCCGGAATCCTATTATCACCGGAAGTATACAAATATTTCCGGAGAGTTTTCCATAAAACATCGATGAATGCAAACATTATTTTCATTTTCTTCTCTGTGAGTTAAAATATGCATTTTTAATGCACATTTCTGAGTTATTTAGCGGAAAATGGACATTCGGATATATTGCGGTGTATTACACTCTAGTAGACCTTTAATTTTTTTTTTCTTCTTCAAATTGAGGACTTTTGCTAGTAGATAGCTGGAGAATGTAGATCAGGCGGGAAATAGAAGCCGCTATGGTTCAGTGATCAGCATGCAGGAATCACGACCGAAAGAGTGTGGGTTTGAGTCCTACCTTAGGATCAGCCCGGTTTGGCTATCGTGGTGCCTCGTTGTATAAGGCACTTGGCACTATATAAACTGTTTGTGTTGCTGTGCCGTAAAACACCAACCAAACCAAACTCTGGTAATACCATATTCATTCGTAATCCCAATTCAATACAAATTTATCTTTTAAGTTCGTTTGATATGCATTTGAAGGTTATGATCTCTTATCTTGACAATAAGTGCAGTTGACCTGACTAGGGTGAAAAATCTACGGAAATATGGAAAATGCATTTCTAATAAATAATGAAATGGTCACGTTTATTATTACGATTACTTTAATCTGGCGAGCTTTTGTATGAAGCATCGGATGTGGTGTCCATATACCATTTCTTGACACATCCTTGAAATAAAGTGCAGTCTTTAATGAATATGAAGAAACTGTAACACTGTAACATTTTACATTTTCGAGGCTTTAACTGTCACGTATTCCATTCAGAACGCCCTGGATATACGTTGATGATTTAAAGATATATAACTTCCTAAACTTTTTGCAAGTTATTAATGTTTTTGGAACTTTACCTTTTGTTGGCACTACATAGTCACTTTCGTGCTCAAATGCCGTGAAAATACTGCCATATACATATTCAAGACATATGCAGTGTATATAGTCCTAACAAGCATAGTAAACACTCTTTTAGACACGGTTTTACGGAAGAAAGAACAGACAGAACAAAGCATATATACCGCCTATTTTTTAATGTGAGGATATTAGAAAAGAGAGACTGGGTTTTATGTACTTCTGGTGATGCACATTTCAGTACAGTGGGTGGGGGATGGTACTCTGATTATAAGAAGAAATGGCTATAAAAAAAAGTACGATAATAGTGATGTCCACTTTTCTTCGTGTAAGTATCTTGTAACATTTAGCAGTGTGCGAAAAAATAAGTTACAATTATACAAAAAATTCCATACCTTTTTGTCCTCAGACTTTGATGCACTCTACAGTAATATGCCGTCAGTATACATTGAAAAGAAATATCCCTGCCACTTATTAATCCATTTAAGACAGGCCTATCCGGCCCGCGACCTTGCAGGCAGTTCTTTTGAACATATGCATTTTAATTAAAATACATAACAAAAAGATGGAACCATTCTTGCTCATGCGGCCCGCGACCTTAAGTATGTCATCTGTTTTGGCCCCCAGACAAAAAAGGTTGGATGCCCCTGATTTAAGGGCAAGGAGAAGTGGATTTTGTTTAAAACTTGGAGAAATTGAACGTGAACTCTTTTTCTGCACATACTGTTTGCAGATAAAATGTTTGGGGTTTTTGTCAGTGCTGAACAAAACCTTGTTAGTAGTTCCAAACTTTTTGAAGATCCACAAACTGAACAGTCTAGAATATTTTCATATTCTTTGCTCATCTGTCTTTCTGTACATGCTGTACATCTCTTTATAAATTCTTCCACAGTTGGTAATTCAATTTCTATACTTTATTAATTAACGAGTCTTAAGTTTAATTCTCAGACCCCGTTCTTTGTATCCCAGTATTGGGTTCGTGGCAAAATGTACAAAATTCAAAATTTTGATCTAATATTTCCTCTATTGCAGACCAACAGACACATTAAGCTACCTCCTTGTATCCTGCTTTCCAAAGCATCCAGTTTATTTGCAAATGACGACACTGTACAACAATAAAAGCTATTTTACGCAGATTTCCAATGCCACACACAAAATTTATAAATACTTATAACAAATACAGAAAAGTGTCGCTATATCACCACTAGTATGTAAGTAATTAATTGAACAAAGAAATGTCGTAACTCTTCCCCTTTGCGTGGCCTTTTCGACACATCGTATAATCCATTATAGACAAGCACAAGGTTATATGCAGACAAATCATACTCACCATCATTAAGCTTATTGCGCTACACTTAGTTTAACAGACACGATTAGTGGCAATCGTAACATCCACCAGAAATGTGTTTACCTTCAAAAGCGTGCAGCTGATAAGTTTGTAAAAAACATTTTTGAACCACTTTCTTACTTTGCAGAAAGTTCCTTCTCATACACTAGCGGAAACACATACCGCAAGTACCATAGTTCTCATATTTACAAGAAAATTCAATATATATATATATATATATATATATATATATATATATATATATATATATATATATATATGTAATTAAAATTACTTGTGTGTTAGTTTTAAATTATCTTTTATTTATTTTTATTTCATTACATGCTATTGTAATAACTTTATTCACTGGATTTGACATTTTTCTAGAAAAATTTAGTTCAGTTCTAGTAAATAATCACTATTGCTTCATTGTATTTTTAGCTGACCTAGTTACTGACCTTGGTTCAAAATGAACTCAGAGAGAAAATCATTGGTCGTAATCAAGGTCATGCTTGGCCTGCGTGTTAGTTGAATGAACAACGTTTTATTTTTAAATTCATTTCCAGTGTGGGAATCATTGTGTTTTTAGCTAAGGCTCACTAAAGTACGTGATAATTGGCATATTTGTTTTACTGCGCTGTTCGGACAGAGTGATCACGTGACCCATCACACGGGTCTGAAATTGCGTTTTTAGTTGGGTTGAAACTTAGTTCATAGTGATTTTATAGTCAGTTGTAAATCATACCTTCAGGCTGAAAGGTATTCTTGTTGTTGCCATTTGAATTGAGTTTTTTTATTTAAAATAATTTATTTTCCTGGAGACTTTACGTGTGTTCACCGAAATTCTTGGACAAAGACATTTACTAAAATTATTCGGAATTCTAAAGCCTGAATTATATTCTTGGTGAGTCAACAAGACACATAGCACAACACTGGTTATATAGGACGTCATCGCCTTCCATCTTGGAACTTCATCGAGATTCGAACTTGGATTCAATAAGAACTTTTTAGTGATAGGACTTATATTTTTAAATTCTAGGATTAATTTTTGGATTATATTCACAAACCGTATGTCGTTTTTATATATATATTCCATTTATGCATACATATAAAGTTTATTTCGGATAAGTAGCTAATGGCAAGTACTTTTCATAATTTTTAGACCGATATTAAGAAAGAAGAACTGATGGTACACGAATATTAGCTCAAATAAATACTTTGTCCACAAAACAGACTGTTCTTGCATATTTAAATGACAGAATTTGAAGTTAATGAATGTATATGTTTTCACTTATTACGTACTGTACGTGTTATTTGGCTATAGCACACCCACCCACCCTATTAAGCAAATTCGCATTACCTATAGCCTTTAAAAATTAACGCTCATTGTCTCAGCTTGATCCAAACCCACGCCTTTCATTCTTCTTGGTTAAACAGTTAATCTACCGCTAGTAATGCCGCGAACTCCTACATCTGAAGTTATCGAGTCACGAGAACAACATAAGATTCGTATAGATCTGCGTTGCCGTGAATTATTAAAACTGATGAGACTGTCGATATAGACTGAGAAGTCACGTGTACTCTGTCAAATTCTAACTTCTCTATGTGCATTAATGAGTCTTACAACTCTCTGATCATTCCAAGACTCGTGGTTAAGGCAGATGAGATTCAGTTCTACGCAGACGGGAATGACATGAAAAACATCTGTGATGCTTTTGAAATCTATCTACAGGCCACAGTCATCAGGAACATCTCCAGCAACGAGTGCTGACAACGAACACTGTTCACTGATAAAGAAAAAATACTTCAAAGATGAGCAGAAAACTTGAACAACATTTGTCAATCAACAATCAGCTATTAGTATGGAGGCATTTCATCGACTGAATCTGTGGAAGCAACAGACCTGCTGTCAAGTGACAAAGCACGTGGAGCAGATAGTCTACAAATCCCGGGGCTCGCACATGGCACAGAAGCTGACTAAACGCTTTAAGTCAATGTGAACGAAGGTAATTATGTCCCAATGAGTACAAGGATGGTTGCATCGTTCACTTATATAAGTGGAAAGGCAACATTCAATCCTGCGACAACCATTGGGGCATCTCCTGGGTTGCAATATCCGGCCAGAAGTCTGCTGAATCGTCTTGTGCATCCCATTGAGAAAGGAAGGGATGAGGGACCACATATATAGTGTTTGTAGCTTGTCAACTCAAGGAGAAATGCCAGCAACAGAACTCCAGCCTGTACAATATACTCATCAACCTGACAAAAACCTTTGGCACAGTCAGCCGTGGAAGATAATGGAAAAATTTGATTGCCCAGAGATATTCATCGTGATGGTTCGGCAGTTCCATGTTGGCATGCGCACTTGTCTCATTGACTACGTCGAATCATCCGAACCATTCCCAGTCACCCATGGAGTCAAGTAAGGTTGTGTACTGGCCTCAACCCTCTTCAGTATGATGTTCTCTGCAATACTTGCTGACACCTTCTGTGACTCTGACACCAGGATCAACATTAGATACCGGAGTTATGGCAAACTCTTCAATCTGAGGAGACTACAGACGAAGACGATACATTAAGTGATTTTTAACCTGACACGTGGACTATTTTGACTTTCTACTGCCAGAAAAATGCACGCACAATAGCAAAAACTTCCAGAATTCCATAATCGGTTCTTTCGTGATAATCAAAATAAACATTAATTGCAACACATTTACGTACTAAAGCAGTGTTGAAGTTAAATGTTCTGCAAACAGGCCGTTTCTCACTTGATCGACCTTGTTACATGTGCAGCGTTTTTAGTTCAATTTCGAGTAAAAAAAGCCGTTATTGTAATTGTAATTATTATTATCTCATTTAATCTGTATTCGTATTATTATGTATGAAGGTAAATCAGTCTGGATCAAAGTTGAATCCATGACTATTTAATTATTTGTTATCAGTCTTGATTAATCTTACGGATATGAGTAGACTTTTTTCTTGACCTGTTCACGTCTGCACCATTGCAAAAGCTATCCGCAGTACGCAATTCAGACGCTGTGTATTGCCATTACCATAGCCGTTCCAACCACTGTTCTTTGAAAGCTAAAATGTCTTTGAGCCTAATTTAAATTTTATACGTAATTTTTCTTGGGTAAACAAATTTTTACACTGTCTTAAGGTAAGGAAATTTTCAGTGGATATTTAGCTGTTTGAAAGTTACATCATTATTCACAATATGCCATTTTTAGACCCTCATTTTTCGTTCAGAAATGTGAGAATAAGAATCTTTCAGCACGCTTCGCTGTAGGATAGAATATTTCCACACTTGTCACCTTTGTCCACTGATATAAGTTTTCTATACAGCGTGTGTTACAACACACGCGCTCATGCACATGCGCAACAGAGAGAAAGTAGCTGTTGGGTCTCCAAGGAAACCACTACAATAAAAATGTTTTTATGCAGTCTAGTACGTGCTTGACAGAGGAATAGTAGCAACCAATAGCATGGCAACTTCCTGTGCTCCTCTTACAACTTATCGTCATTACGCCATTAATAGATTCCCATACTTATACCATTAACAAAGTGATGCCAATACATTTAGTATTAAGAAAGTAATACCCATACTTATACCATTAACAAAGTGATTCCAATACTTTTAGTATTAAGAAAGTAATACCCATACTTATAACATTAATAAAGTGTTACCCATCCCTGTAAAATGAACAAACTGATGCCCATACCTATGCCATTAACAAAGCCTATTAAGAAAGCGACACCCATACTTATTCCATGAACAAAGTGATACCCATAGCTTGACCATTAAGAAAGTGACACCCATACTTATCCCATTAACAAAGGAACACCCATAGTTATACCATTAAGAAAGTGACACCCATAGTTATCCCACGAACCAAGGGTTACACATAATTATAACATTAAGAAAAATGACACCCATACTTATTCCATGAACAAAGGAACACCCAGTTATACCATTAAGAAAATGACACCCATACTTATCACAAGAACAAAGGAATACACATAATTATACCATTAAGAAAGTGACACCCATAGTTATCCCACGAACAAAGGGTTACACATAATTATACCATTAAGAAAATGACACCCATACTTATCACAAGAACAAAGGGATACATATAATTATACCTTTAAGAAAGTGACACCCATAGTTATCCCGCGAACAAAGGGTTACACATAATTATACCATTAAGAAAATGACACCCATACTTATCACAAGAACAAAGGGTTACACATAATTATACCATTAAGAAAATGACACCCATACTTATCACAAGAACAAAGGGATACATATAATTATACCTTTAAGAAAATGACACCCATAGTTATCCCACGAACAAGGGGTTACACATAATTATACCATTAAGAAAATGACACAAATACTTATCACAAGAACAAAGGGATACACATAATTATACCTTTAAGAAAGTGACACCCATAGTTATCCCGCGAACAAAGGGTTACACATAATTATACCATTAAGAAAATGACACCCATACTTATCACAAGAACAAAGGGTTACACATAATTATACCATTAAGAAATTGACACCCATACTTATTCCATGAACAAAGTCATACCCATAGCTTGACCATTCAGAAAGTGGCACTCATACTTATCCCATTAACAAAGGAACACCCACAGTTATACCATTGAGAAAATGACACCCATACTTATCACAAGAACAAAGGGTTACACATAATTATACCATTAAGAAAATGACACCCATACTTATCACAAGAACAAAGGGTTACACATAATTATACCATTAAGAAAATGACACCCATACTTATCACAAGAACAAAGGGATACATATAATTATACCTTTAAGAAAATGACACCCATAGTTATCCCACGAACAAGGGGTTACACATAATTATACCATTAAGAAAATGACACAAATACTTATCACAAGAACAAAGGGTTACACATAATTATACCTTTAAGAAAGTGACACCCATAGTTATCCCGCGAACAAAGGGTTACACATAATTATACCATTAAGAAAATGACACCCATACTTATCACAAGAACAAAGGGTTACACATAATTATACCATTAAGAAATTGACACCCATACTAATTCCATGAACAAAGTGATACCCATAGCTTGACCATTAAGAAAGTGACACTCATACTTATCCCATTAACAAAGAAACACCCACAGTTATACCACTGAGAAAATGACACCCATACTTGTCACAAGAACAAAGGGTTACACATAATTATACCATTAAGAAAGTGACACCCATACTTATCACAAGAACAAAGGGATACCCATTATTTTATCATTAAGGAAGCTATCCCCATACTAATACGATTAAGAAAGTGATATCCATACCTAAGCCAGTAAAGTGATACCTATACTTATTCCATTAAAATGATTTCCATATTTATGCCATTTAAGAAAGTGATACCCATATTTATATTATTAAAGTGATACCCATACTTGTACAATTAAAGTGATACCCGTACTTATACCAGTAGGAAAGCTATACCTATGTTTATACCATTAGAGTGATACCCATACTTACACCATTAAAATGATACCGATGATTGTACACTACTAAAGTGACACTCATACTTGTATCGTAAACTGTTTGTTCCATTTTTGAGGGTAAGCAAATAAAAATTAACATCATGAGAGTATATTTCGCAAAATGGATTAAATACGTCTGCATGCCACTGAAAATGTTTATGTTCACTATAATTGCATATATGGAATAATAATTATAATTATCTTCATCGCGGTTACCACTTCAAATATAGACATTTAATTTATAGTAGCGTTTTTTATGTTCTTATTTTTATATCTTCCATTCTTTTTTCCTATTGCCGACTTAAGGCAAAAGAAAGAGCAAAAGGGTGTAGTATAAAATATTAAGACTTGTAAACGTTTTGAAGGCTGCACTAAGAGGTCTGAACATAAATTTATGCTGCATCTGTTTGTGTTCTTCAGACTGGTACCAGGCCACACAGGCCTTTGAGACAATGGGCCTGATCTGCATCCTAGTGGCGCTCCTTATTCTACTTCTCTTTGTCTTCATCGACAGAATGAGGAAACGAAGTCCGCTCATCGCCATCATAGTCTTCTGTTTCGCTGCAGGTAAGTGTTCGTTCGAGCATGTGTGTGTATGTGTGTGAACGCGCTTTCGTGCGTGCCTAGGGTGACCTATCACAACTATCTGGTTAATCCATGATTTTAGCATCCGATCAAGCCCTGTGTCTTCTAGTTAAAATCATTCGGTTACCTCGAGTCTTATTATACATCATTCTTACAACTTTCAAATGCTATAATCATGGTTTTTATCAGGATTGCTTTTGAAAAGCGTTACTCCAGACGAATTATATCCATCAACAAAGTCAGAAGAACTCGAGGATGGAAACCATGTAAATAACCTCTTCCAAATATAAATAGCGTTTCCTGATTGGTTATATAGCGGTGATGATCTTATAGTACAATCATGGCTGCAGATATTTGCCGACATCGACCAGGATGTTTTATGACTGCAGCTGTCCATTTAAGGGCAAAAGAAAGATTCTGGACACCATCATCTTCGATAACTAATGATCGTCAATTAACTTCGTCTGGTTCCCTGCTTCATATGCTTTCGGCCTGGTATTCCGCTATACGAAGTCGTGTGCAAGCCGACGCCATATTGTCATGTGATCAAAACAAAATGGCTGTATATCGAAAAGGCTCGAATTTTTTCTTTGTTAGTGATACAATAAGAACTTTGCTAATATTTTCAGTTTGATCTATAAGTCATTATCTGAGTTCAAGCTTAACCAGCAATTTGGACATATGATTATTACTTTTAGGCGAAGTTGAAGGAAAAGAGTGCACACAACGATATTTTGGTAATATTTGCACATTTTCCGCTGTGTCATCTAAAAATATTCTTCAATCGATTCCTTGATAAGTTTTACGTTGAAATTAATGTGAAGTGATATATGACTGCCTTCATTTCGCCAAAGATTGAAACCAGAATCCCTCTTCTACGATGGGGTGAGGATAACGATTGTTTTGCCAGTACTGCACATTTCACAATGCATCAGCTATAAAACGTATATGCAATCGATATCTGGATCAATTTTACATTGATATGTCGTTCTACATGACATACCAGATTTTGTCAAATATTAGGATCGAATACCAATTCTTCTCCACGAGAGGATGAATGCGACGATATTCTGTTAAATATTGTACATTCGATATCATGTAAACAAATTTCATTTGCAATCGATTCCTTGATATGATAGATTATACTTCGGAATAAGGTAACAGACGATAGCCTTAATTGGCCTAAGATTAGTACCAAATACCAACACACTCTATGACGGTGGGTATAGGGTGGGTGGACAATGATTTACCAGACACTGCACACTTGAGACTGCATCATCTAAAAGTTCCATTTGTAATATATTTGTAATCATCAATGTTATATTGATTTTGATATTTCGTTCTATATGACAGTCTAGATTTTGCCAAAGATTAATCATGCTTCAGCTATGAATTCCTCCTCACAGAGAGGAATATTGTCAAAGAAAGGAGCACTGCTTAGAAAAAGGTACATCTTATGCAAGAAGAGGACCGTGCAGTTGACTGATTCTGTATTGAATTTCATCTTTTGGGAAATACAAGCAGATCAAAACACATTCATGGCTTTATCTTACATTATATAAACATTAGAAATAACAGGAACTAATAGAAAAGACGCAGATTAAAATAAAGTGTTTTAGAAATGTGGAAAGAGTCAGAACAGAGGAGCTGGAAAGGCACTGAGAGTAAATGGTCGTGTACCTCCCTATTTTGAGTAGCTGGAGTACTTTTTAAAATCCAAACACCAGCCTTCTTTTACAAGGTGGTGATGGAGACAAGGATTGAGAGGAATTAATGGGATGAAAAATACAATTATGACATTGTCGTCCAAGTTGTGCCTTTAGTAACGTAGTTGTATAATCTGGATATTCTGTTTTTTGCATGGGCATTAAAAAAAAAAAGCTCACGTTGTTGTTTGAAGCATTCAATAACAATACGTGTAGATGCCAAATTTTATGATGAAATAAATGTTCGTGGCATTAAGTTTAATAAATATCCTTTTGTTTGGGGAACTTAAATTTAATGTAAGTACACGTTTAATTAATGTCAACAGCATATGATGGGTGAAACATATTTGACAAAAAGTTTTTTTTTCCACGAAGAACTCTTGAGATCTATATTTTGGTCCCCCCAAAAATGGTTATAATTTAAATGCTTCATTCATATATATATATATATATATATATATATATATATATATATATATATATATATATATATATATATATATATATATATAGGGAGAGAGAGAGAGAGAGAGAGTAGACATTCGAAAACTTAACTAGTTTTTAACTAGCCTAAGCGTTTTCGACTCTTACTGAGTCATTATGAAAGGCAAACTTAAAACAAAGACAAGATAAACAGCAAAACAAAAAAGGCGTTGAAATGGCAAATGTTTGCATAACTATTTCTAATTGAATTAAAGCTTGAAAATGTTTGATGTTTCACCTAATTGGCTTCAGCTAGACAGATGATGTGGTAAACTAGTTTGTATTCTCCATATGCCGCCAATACCACAACAGCAGTCAATGACTGTACTCAGAATTAGAGAGGACTGTTTTCAAAAATATGATTTTGTTTCAGCAGACAATATCCTACATGCATTTTGGGTCCCTACTGGGCGTGCCCTTCCCACTGGCAGTTTCGGGTTTGCTACACCACTTTCTTCAAGGAATCGCGTGCACTTTTAGGTGACCTAAGTGGTTAGAGCGTCCGTATGTCGCGGGTTTGAACCCCGGACGAGTCATACCAAAGACTTATAAACATAGCACGTGTAGCTGCCTTGCTTGGTGCTTAGCATTATGAGGTATTGAGGTTAGTGTTGGGACTGGTCGGCCTGGTGTCAGGATAATTTTACTGGGTGGGACATGATGCTACATGTCTGCGGCATGATGCTCCAGTGCTAGACATCACTATCAACTTCCACACTGCAGACATCGTAGCGATGATTAAAACTGATAAAGCTACGTTAAAAGTCTAAATCACACACACACACACACACACACGCACACACACACACGTGCGTGCGCGCGCGCGCAGTGACTGGTTAACATCAGCAACTTCCAGGTCAATGTCGCGAATCACTCCTCGAATATATGCTAATAGCTGCCATTCGGACCACCCCGGCTATTTGCAAAACAAGGATTAGCTGAGAATTTTTTTTTGTGAATTAGCAGTAGAGAGGGTGGACCCTACAAATTAGTTTTCGAGCAAATGGCCTTAAAAATAACCTTTACCACGAAAGTAATAAAAATACAAGGTCAATAACGCTAAACCAAACCCTCTAACCGAATCGAGATTCTCTCTACGGGGTTAGCTCAATTTTTTTACTTCATCCCTGACATTTGTGTTTTTAAAATTTTGTGAGTGTTCGTTATTGTACTTGTGCATGTATTTTTGTAGTCCACATTCTCTGCTGCTATAATTGAATAATTATTATATCAATAATGATTGGTGAAGCTCACTCAGCTAGATTGGCTCGAGAACGATTAGAGGCAATCAGGAGATATCTTCCGCTTCGTGATAGTGTTAAACAACAACTACAAGATCGTCAAGAAGCTAAAGTTGAATTCACTGAAGGTACAGAAGAATTATATAAACCTATTATAAAAACCACCGAAAAAGTTACAGAGGCTACTAAAGGTCTTCTCCCTGCATTAGAAAATACCGCTGAAGCAACTGGAAAAATAGCAGAGCGAACTAAGAAAACAAAAATTATTTTGCGAGAGCTTCCTGCTGAAATAGCTGCTGCTCAGCCAACGCGAGAAGTACTTGAAAGTATTGACCGAGCTCGTGCTGAAATAGATGAAATATAAGAACAAATACAACAACCAGAATTAAGAAAACCAAGAATCAGGATTGATATGACTGTTAACTTTTTTCCAAGATCTATCGAGTATATTCAAAATGTTAAAGACGAAGATTTACATAAATTTGCTGTGGATAGTTTTCCAAATAAACATGAATATTTAAAAATCGATTATGTTCGGGAAGTAGTAGATAATGAAAAATGGTACAGATGGATATATCGTATAAACAAAGGACTTAAATTTGTTCGACGAAACGATCAGGATTATATTGCTTATATTAATAGAGTATACAGTTATGATGAAAGTTTACGACATCAACAATCACCACTGAAAATTATTAAACCAATAATTGAGGAAAAAGAAGATCAAGACGTTCCTGGCGCAACTGGAAGTGGTATTAATACAAGTACAACATGAAGTGGTCTTATTACTCCATGTCCCAATAACGTCCTTGCAGATGTTGAACGACTAGAAATTCTAATTGGAGGAAAACGAGCTGGTAATAATTCTCCAGAAATCATTAATGAAGCAGCTGCTATTTGTCAGAGATTATTTACAGGCGGTATCATAGATATTAACGTGTATCAGTCCCTCATTAATGAAATCGCCGATGATTATTACAACGATTAAAGAAACGGTATAAAATAAGATGATCATACACAACGCTCAACGTGGACCTGTTATGGTCAGGGTGATAAATTTGCGATTACCTGTATACAAAGCGACTTACGGGGATGGACTCGGTGATGTTGTTCAAGGCTTATTTAAAAGAATAGCTCCCAAATCAATACCAATTGCAAAACAATTAGGAATGAAAGCTATTGACGTTGTTCGTGAAAAGGGTTTAAGAGCTAATGATGATGTTGCCAGTAAAGCATTCTCTGCAATCAAGGATAGACTATCACGATTAGGACGACGAAAACCTCAGCCACCAAATTACCCAGTACTGAAGTGATGCCTGCAAATGTTAGTAAAATAAAAAATCAAGCTGCAAATAAAAAACTAGCGGAGTTAGCTAATGAAAAAGAAAAAAATATAACCGCAAGTTTAATGGCAGGAAGTGGTCTTCGTATTAGACGATAACAAATATAATTAAATTTTCAAACGTATATTTGACATGGATGTGCCGGTTCTCAAGGATGAATCCGTTCGGGATTATCAGTATTATTCTTATGATGCACGACAGCCAAATCAATGTGGAAGAATCGAATTATAAGTTCAGGATACAAGCAGATATTTTCTTCCCTCCGAAGCATTTACTGAAGTAGAGGGTGAGATCTTAAAAACAGATAATACTGAATATGGCGCTGATGTTAGAGTTGGTTTTGTTAATAATGGCATCATGGCGTTGTTCGATAGCGCTACGTACATGATTGACGCGAAAAACATTGAGTCAATTCAGAGGGATGTCGATGTTGCCACAACGATATTGGGTCTAGCGAGATATAGCGACGATTATTCAAGATCAGCCGGTCCGACAATGATGTTTCACAAGGATACTTCTAATCACCCTGACAACAGTAATATAATTTTGGGTAATGTAAGAAATGCCGCAGGAGACGCACAAACTCCCGCAGTAATATCAATGAATGCAAATTACAATTTAGGATTCGCAGCACGTCGATCAATGTTGCAAGGTGAAAGTAGAAGATTTTCATGTGCAATTCCACTATCACATATTTTTGGATTTTGCAGAAATGTCAGAAAGGTTATTTTTGGAGCCAAGCATACAGTTGTACTCGTACGAAAAGCCACAGACGATGATGCAATATGGCGACCTGCTGGTGATGCTGGTAAAGTAATTCTGACAAAACTTTCATTATGGATGCCAGTAATAACTCCAACGATACCTGAAGAAGAACGCTTACTCTCCTTTATGAATCAAGGTGGTAAATCGACATTATCATGGTTAATGATGATTACAGACAGTGTTCAAAGTGCAATTAATGGTTTATTTACATGGCAAATAGCATCACAGCAAGGTGTGTTTGCGCCGCGATATATATTCGTTGCGCTTCAAGATACTGCACGAGTAAATGATTAAACACATAGTATAATGATATTTGACAAACTCGGTGTTTATGAGATTTCACTGAGAATAAATGGGCATCAAGAACCATCTGAAGATATACTACTAAAATCATGTAGCACGCGTATATCATCGTTTAATGTCGTTTATGGGACGTGATCAAAATGTTGACACTGGTTTACAAATATCACAGCTAGAATTTACAACCCTGTATCCGATATATTACTTTTAGATTTATTTAGGTAGTCTGTTGTTGATATACACTTTTGAGCTCGCGTAAACCGAGGAGCTATTGCTAATTACAGAGCGATCGCTGTTATACTCGGTGATAAAACAATGTTGCTTGAAGGTGTTGGTGGTCGAATGAGAGTCGTTGATGCTCCAGTGGAAAATATGTAATTATTGATTTTAAAGTCAGAATAATAATTATAAATGTCATATCATCATGTTAGTGTCAGTCTGACTCCAGATCAGATTATAAAATTACAAACAGCATCAAAAGAAAACTGTGCAGTAAAAATATCGCTAAAGCGAGAACAGATCATGGGCGGTTCAAATAAACTACCTCTAACAGAACGTCATCTCAAACATTTCAACGAAGCCAAACGATCAAAGACGGCTATACGACTTAATCTTTCTGCGGGTGCTATCAAAGACATCGCTAAAACGTTTGGTATATTTCCACTTCTCGCAGCTATTCCAGGAATAATAGCCGCTGCAGCCCCAGCTGTTGAAAAAGCTGCTGCGTTAGGCGCAGTTGGAACAGTGGCTGTGATGGCACTAAAGAAAGCAACTGCAAAAGGAATCCAAAAAAGGAAAGGGTCTAAGACTGCCAGGGACTTTTCCTCGGTACGGAAAAGGATTAAGAATGCCAGGGACTCGTTGATTTTCCCTATGTCCAATTTTGATTTACTCGATGTTGCTGAGCGATTAAATATAAAAAATTTCAGAGGTGTTTTTATGCGTGATCAATTTCCACACAAACCAAACAATACTGAAACCGGTATCATTAATCTCGATAAAAACTCTGGTCCAGGTACTCATTGGGTTGCGTACGCGATTGATCCACGTGGAATTTTTTATTTCGATTCGTATGGTTTGGCGCCACCAAAGGAATTTTTAAAATATATTGACAGACTTCAAAATATTCCAATCTGATATTTAACGCTACAAACACAAAAAATAACTGACCCGCCGATATGTGGCCGTGAAGCACTTGCTGTACTCGATGCTATTTCAAAATCTTCCGATGCACCTCATAAAGTTGTAAGCGCGTACACGAGTTCTGTTTTAAATAATCGCTAATTGTATAATGGTAGATATTTATGGTAGATCCTCTGCTAGTGCTTTCACTGGCAAGAAGAAAGAAGATATTGATTTAGCAAAATACGCGACTAAAGATGAACTTGCTGACATTATGAATTTGTCTGGAGTTGACCGAGATGAAGTGGTCGTTTTTCAGGATAGATATGGTGTCTTAAAGACGAGTAACATTAATGGATCGACATAATTCGTAGAGTTCTCGGTGCTACCACGGACAATATTCCAGTATTTACTGATGGCAGCAGAATCAGAGATTCAAATGTATCAATCACAACTATCAGAGATGAAACTAAGAAAAGTGTTGCTGATCGTTTACGATCCACTGGTGATACAACGACAGATGAACTCAACATGAATGAAAATAAAATCGTTGTTTTAAGAGAACCAACCAGCGATGAAGATGCCGTAACAAAGAAATATGTGGATGATAAAGATACGTCCATTGATGACAAACTAACCACGTTGCGAGCCGAGTATGACATTCATATAAATATGTTTTTAAATACTCGTAGAAATTTTCAAAAACTTAATAAAACCGCTGAAGATTTCTTTGGAAGTCCACCAACCGTCGATATAAAACTCACTGATATTAACGCGGGACTCAATGATATTATCAGTGGAATTCCTGATATCGTTCAAAAAATTAATCTGTTTAAAATTCCTCACAAACAGATTACAATATCGTATACAGAGTATCATCAGGATCATCAACATGGACACCGCAAAATAACACTTTTAAACACACAGCTGAAGTAACCGGTGTGTACAGGCTGTCAGTATTTAGCGGTGTAAAATTTAGCATATTTACCACATATCTATGGCGTCATTCAACCGATAAATTTTCTGGGACCGTGTCTATTGTATTAAATAAAGATACGAAGAAATATTTATACTGGACCCATCCGATAAAAAAATAACCAGAGCGTCTTATTGGTGGTGTCTGGAATTTGTAGCTGAAACACCTCAATTAATTACTTAATATAATATAAATGATAGACGTCCAAAAATACAGATACGATCAAGTACGCATGTGGCAAACTAAACTGAAAAATACCGTTGACAATTATACGGTAAAAATTGCTGGAACGGGTGTAATATTATCAACAATAACAATGACTGCACCTGTAGTTGCAACGATTATCGTTTCATCCGCAACAACTATTACAGGTATTTTCAATATTATCATAAAAAAAAAGATAGCTACATGCGCAAACACAAAATTACATAAGTATATGATAATATTAGACGCTGCAACAAAAGCATATTCTAAACTATCATCGTTGATTTCGTCGTACATCAGTGATGGTAAGATATCTAATGAAGAATTAAGTACGATGATAAAAATCTATAATGAAATATTTGACGAAAAAATAACTGAAGATCAGACAATTGATTTGAAGTAATAATAATAATAATGTCTTCACAACTATTACAGCAGACTGTCACTAACACGAATCCGATGAAAACAACAATGATATCAGCGAGTTCAACTAATCCTGAATTTAGTGTTAATTTTCCAACTCCAATTCAAGCATCGGAAATAGCTCTAGCACAATTAAGAGTTTATTATAGTTGGCCAAACATTAGATCGAAATCATTTGGAGGTCTTCCGCCAAATAATTCATTAGTATTTGCAAATAAGAATAAACCTGATGGAACTCCAGATTGGCAAGTTGTTGGTATTCCTACAGGTAGTTATCAGATAGAACAGATCAACGATGAATTTCAACGTAGGATTAAATCTATAACAGGAATCCAAGATAGCAATTACTGTTCACGAACCAACATTATCTGCCGCAATTGAAGTAAATTCTCCAGATTACGCCATAGAAATTTATCAATACCGTCAGAACCACGCCGCGATGAATTTTTTTAATAAAAAAGATAGATTATTCAAAACAATATTCAATTTATGAAAAGGCGCTACGACAATACATCGATGATGAAACTGGTCAGGTTTATATCACCATAGAATATAACAAAGAAAAACGTTCTAGAGAAACTAGATTTCTAGTTAATAAATTTAGTGAAGGATTACCTGTTAGCGTAAATTTTTTAAAATCTTTATCGGACGATATTAACTCTGAACACGCAAGATTTCTCAGCGAGTTAAACATTTATTTTCGAGTATTATCACGCACTATTCCGAAGACATAAAACAACAGATCATCGAAACAATAATAATCTTAAATACAATTGCAGAATATCTTTATGACGTTAATATAGATATTATAAACTACTTTAATAGTTCTGGATCACAAAAAGTTACCAAACATTTTAAAATAACAGATCAACAATTACAGGAGTTTATATTTCCGGGATTTGACAGTACTGCTCTAGAAAAATCAGTCAGTGATGTAATCAGTGAAAACTTTCCAAAAGTTATGGAGGCATGGAGAAAAATATCTCCACCGGCGAATATTCTCCGATACAATAACGATCCCTATGGTGAAGGTCGTCATGTCTAGCCGGACATAGTAAATATAACATCAGCTATCGCTGTTAATCTAGTTTGTGACGTCGTTGATGGAAGTTATCAAGTAGATTTACAAAAATCCGGCCAGGCCCAGCAAGGATACATTCTGTATTCATTTACCCCTCAAGTATCACCAGGGTATTTGATTGTGTCAAAACCAATTAATCCTGTTTATTTAAGATGTCATAATCAATTATTATCAAGGATAAATTTCAAACTTACCGACCAACATGGACATCTTTTGGATTTGAGATCGGAGCTGCTAAATATAAATCTGTAAGTACGACCGTAGATCGTCATAGACTCCCGTAAGGAAAACAAACCCAAAAAAGATATCAAATAAAATTATCTGAATCTGACTTCATTCAATCATTATTATTATTATTGTTATTATTATTATTATTATTATTATTATTATTATTATTATTATTATCTGATTCTGATTAGAATATTTTTTTGTTATTATCAGAATAAATAATTATTATTATTATCTAATTCTGAGTAAATATTTTTTTTTACTGTACCACAGACACAGTGACATCGTCGTCACTACATTCACTTTCACTTTCATTGTGGGATGAGTAACACTCGTCGCTATCTTTCGTCAGTAACTCTTCCGCGGTTTTACTCGCTGTCATAATCTCGTTCAGTTGTCTTATACGTGCATTTACTTTCTTTTTTGTTTCTTACTCATGAGATAATTTTGACCTAATTTTTTCGATTGAGCTTCCAAGAGGAACAAATAATTTTACCTGATCATCTGTAACTGTAACCAACGATTGTAACATTGCCTGTTGAATCAACTTTACAAATCTGTAATCGGATGGTAGTGTATATCTGTTCTCGAATTTTTGCAATTGTAATGATTCAAAATCACATATAATTTTTTCAGGATTAAGTTCATCAGAAATTTTTATACCGTCATGTTGTAATTGCCTAATGGCAACAATAACAGCATTAATATTTTCTTGATTCATTATATAATGAATATTTATTTAAAATAAAAATGAAAATATTTCTGAATAATAAAAATAAAAATATTTCTCAATAATAAAAATATTTCTCAATAATAAAAATAAAAATAATTCCGAATAATAAAAATATTTCTGAATCAGAATTAATATTATAATAAAAAATAAATTTAGAAATATTTTTATAAAACTGAAAAAATCTGACAAATCTGAGAGAATTTCTTAAATGTGCTGGGGTTTTGACACAACGAAAACGAGACAATTGATCACATTTCTTAAAGTCTGATGGGGTGTTTGCACGACTGAAATTGAGGAATTCGAACAAAATTCGTCGATTTTGATGGTGTGTTTGCACGATTAAACTGAGAAATCTTAACAATTTTGTTGGAATTCAGTTTATATAATAAAAATAAATTTAGAAATATTTTTATAAATCTGACAATCCTGATTGAATTTCATAAATCTGCTGGGGTTTTGACATGAATAGAATGAGAAAATCGAAAAAAAAGTTATAAAATCTGATAGGGTATTTACACCATTAAATCAAGAAACTCAAACAAATTTTTCTGATTTCAATATTATAATAAAAAATAAAAATAAAAATATTTCTGAATCAGAATTAATATAATAATAAAAAATAAAATAAAAATCTGAAGAATAAAATTAATATAAAAATAAAAATATTTATGAATTAGAATAATATTATAATAAAAAATAAAAATAAAAATATTTCTGAATCAGAATAATATTATAATAAAAAACAAAAAATAAAAATATTTCTGAATCAGAATTAATATAATAATAAAAAAAAATAAAATAAAAATCTGAAGAATTAATAAAATTAATGTAAAAATAAAAATCTGAATCAGAATAATATTAATAATAAAAATAATAAAAGTAAAAATATTTCTGAATCAGAATTAATATAAAAATGAAAATAAAAATATTTCTGAATCAGAATAATATTAATAATAAAAGGAAAAATATTTCTGAATCAGAATTAATATAAAAATAAAATAAAAATCTGAATCAGAATAATATTAATAATAAAAATAATAAAAGCAAAAATATTTCTGAATCAGAATTAATATAATAATAAAAATCTGAATCAGAACAATGTTAATATTAAAAATAATAAAAATAAAAATATTTTTGAATCAGAATTAATATAATAATAAAATTAATAAACACATATAATCACAACACAACCCCATGTGAACTCCTAGCTTGCCAAACGACATTCTAGCAAGCTCAGGGGCGTTAGAATCAACCCCCATGTGAACCCCTAGCATGCCAAACGACATTCTAGAAGGTTCAGAGGGTGATCCGGACAGCACGTACACATACACATACACATACATATAAACTTAATTCTAACTTATCTCTAGGGACGGCACATACATAAACGGGGGCCTTATCTACGTCCAACAGATTTTGTACACTCTCCCTCTCCCCCCATAATCAACCCCGGGGGGTGCAAAAGTGCACCCACCACGTGGTGACATGGTGGGAGAGTGTATTTTTTCTGTTGAATTTCGAGGATTTCTCCAGAACCCCAATTATTTTAAGAAATGGCATAATATCGCCCCCACCGACAATGTTGTCTGTTATAGGAATCGAATCCAGGGCGTCATTATCAGAATCCAACATTCTAGCACTGAGCCATGAAATTCGGTTATAATTATATGTTTTAGAAATCATTATAAAGTTACCTATGCTGGAGCGCAGGTAACTTATATGTAAACTGCAGTGTGGATTTCACATAGGTACGTTTTAGCTGAATAAACTGTAGTGTTGATTCATTTTAATTTCTGAAATAAATCTCACACATTTTTCAGAAATTACAACCTGCAGTGTGGATCTAAAATAAATCTGCCGGATGTAGTTGGGAAACAGATGTTGTGTGACCTAAGCGTACATATATACCTGGAATTTGCACGTCTACATTGAAGATCTAAAAATAATCTACCTGGAATTTACACTTCCACATTGAAAATATTAAAGTAACCTTACCTGTAATTTGCACGGCCACATTGAAAATAACTTACCTGAATCAAACTCGTGAACAATCTAAATTTATTAAAGTTAAAAGATGTAAACTACAACCACCGACTACAGACTAAAACACACACACACACACACACACACACACACACACACACACACACACACACACACAAAATCACTACAGTAATCTAATCAAGCGAGATAACTGGGCAGTTATTCTATCTTTTATCTGACAGAGTTGTCTCGCTTTTATTTTGCAGATAATTCAAAATTATTTTCTTGTTTTATTCAGCGTACTGGAACGTGATCTTTAGCTTGAATTTTTTTCGAAAATGCTGATTTGTATGTGTTATTTACAACATATTGCACTGAATTCGATTGAATATTAAAATTTTTAGCAGCTGAATTTATGGAAGGGAATGTATCTACTTGGCCTGTCTCCACATTTACAGACTTAATAGCCCTTTTTTCAAACATTTTGTGCAAACCAGTCTCACCAAGCTTACAATTCTGACTTTGCGTAACAATTCGAAGGTTGCATAAATTATTATTTTTTTTATCTCGATCAATATGATCAATAACAAGTCCGTCTTCGATGACTCCATAATAACACTCGAACACACGAATCTATGAGATAAATATCTTTTTCCCTCGGCAGTAAATCTGAGATAACCAGTATTATCAACAGAACCGACTGTTTTTTTTTCAGTCGACAGCTCTTAATTACACCATCTCGAGACGCTTCGTAATTTTTAATTATTGGATGCTTTACGAATTCGTTTTGCTCCATTTATATATAATAATTATTTGTCTAAATAATTATTTTGAAATCTGGCGAGAAAGTCTTCGGCAGTTTTTATGGGAGATTCACCTGACGATGTCAGGGCGTTATATTTTTTTATCATAATATCATTTTAGTTCTCTATATTATTTACCACCACATT
>JAECUM010017113.1:0-31687 GCA_016617855.1 Megalonaias nervosa | reverse complement strand
GGCCTGGCTATCAAATCAAGCCTTGTGAAGCAGCTTCCGGACCTGCCTGTTGGTATTAATGAGAGGCTAATGAAAATGCGGCTAACTATAAGCCACAAACGCCACGCAACAATCATCAGCGCCTACGCCCCTACCCTCACGAGCTCAGCGGAAACCATCGAGCAGTTCTATGCGGACCTTAGCTCTGTACTATGCTCAATTCCAGCTGATGACAAAATCATACTACTGGGAGACTTCAACGCCCGTGTTGGCTGTGACCATGGCCAATGGAAAGGTGTACTTGGCAAGCACGGTGTCGGCAAGATGAACAACAACGGCCTGCTGTTACTCAGCAAGTGCACAGAATTTGACCTCCTTGTCACAAACTCAATGTTCAGAATGGCGAACAAACACAAGAACACCTGGATGCACCCCAGATCTCGCCAATGGCACCTAATCGACTATGTAATAGTCCGTCAGCGCGATGCCCAGGATGTTCTCATCACCAAGTCCATGCGAGGAGCGAAATGTTGGACAGACCACAGACTTGTCCGAACCACCCTAAAACTGCGCATTGCCCCACATCACCCAAAGCGCCCTAAGCATATGCGCACAGCCTTCAACATTGTCAAACTTCAGCAGTCCTCCATCCAGCTTGATTTCCAGAAGAGCCTAGATGAAAAAATGTCTACCAACGGACCTTTACTTGGAAGTTCCTCCGAGAAATGAAACAAGCTCAGGGACATTATAAGAGAGACAGCTATGGCGACTCTGGGCCCCAAGAAGCGAACCCATCAAGACTGGTTCGACGAGAACAACGATGCCATTGAAGATCTGCTTGCCAGAAAACATAAAGCATTTATGGACTGGCAGAATGACCCAAACTCCATCCCCAAAAAAGACCGCTTCAAATCCTATCAAGCTGAGGCTCAGAGAGAAATCCGCAAGATGCATGACCAGTGGTGGGAAAGGAAAGCTAATGAAGTGCAACGCTATGTCGACACTAACAACTCCAAAGAGTTCTACAGTGCCATCAAGTCAATCTTCGGCCCTTCAAAGTCTGGTTCTGCCCCCTTGCTTGCTGCAGATGGCAGTACTCTAATAAAGGACAAGGCTGGCATTAAGGACATATGGAAAGAGCACTTTAGCCAGCTCCTAAACCTGCCCTCATCGGTTAGCCATTCTGCTCTTGAACAAATACCCCAACAGCCAACGCATGACCAACTGAATGTTCCGCCAACGATAGAGGAGTTGAGGACGGCCATTAAACAAATGAACTGTAGCAGGGCACCTGGTAAGGATGGCATCCCAGCGGAGGTGTACAAGGCTCTCAGTGAGCAGACTCTAGAGGCATTCCACGATGTGCTAACCAGCATCTGGACGGAAGAGGAGATGCCAGACGACCTCCGCGACGCATCAATTGTAACCATCTATAAGAATAAAGGCACACGTGCGGACTGCAATAACTATAGAGGCATCTCCCTACTCTCCATAGCTGGCAAAATACTTGCTCGCCTCATTCTCAACAGACTTATCGCATCAGTGTCAGAAGATAACCTACCTGAGTCTCAATGTGGTTTTCGCCCAGACCGTAGCACTGCTGACATGATCTTCGCAGTAAGACAAGTCCAAGAGAAGTGCCTTGAGCAGAACATGAATTGTATGCCGTCTTCGTGGACCTGACGAAGGCATTCGACACAGTCAACAGAGACGCACTGTGGGTAATACTCAAGAAGCTTGGTTGTCCTCAGAAGTTTACCAACCTCATCCGGCTTTTCCATGATGACATGACTGGAGAGATTCTCTCAGACAGTGAACCCTCTGAGAAATTCACCATATCTAATGGTGTCAAACAGGGATGTGTACTCGTTCCGGTGCTCTTCAACCTCTTCTTCACGCAGGTACTGCTCCACGCCATCCATGACCTTGACCTTGGTATCTACATTAGATATCGCCTGGATGGATCAGTGTTTGATCTCAGACGCCTAGCTGCTAAAACCAAAACGCTTGAAAGACTCATCACTGAAGCACTCTTTGCAGATGACTGTGCCCTCATGGCCCATGAAGAGATTCACCTACAGACAATTGTGGACAAGTTCTCTGAAGCCTCCAATCTGTTCGGACTCACAATTAGCCTAGGAAAGACAGAAGTCCTCTTCCAGCCTGCCCCAAACACTGTCCCTTCACAACCCTGCATCACCATCGGCGACACGCAGCTGAAGAATGTGGACAGCTTTAAATACCTAGGCAGCACAATATCCAATGATGGCTCCCTGGACAAAGAGATCACTGCGAGGATCCAAAAGGCCAGCCAAGCACTCGGACGACTTCAAACCAAGGTCTTGCAGCACAAGGATATACACTTGTCAACAAAGTTGAAGGTGTACAATGCAGTTGTCCTGACGTCTCTCTTGTATGGCTGTGAAACGTGGACTGTATACCGAAGGCACATCAGTCGGTTGGAACAATTCCACCAGCGCTCCCTGAGAGCCATCATGAGGATCAAGTGGCATGACCGAATCCCCAACCAGGAAGTCCTTGATAGAGCAAACACAACAAGCATCGAAGCCAAACTGATCCAGGCCCAGCTTCGTTGGACCAGCCATGTCATCCGCATGGATCAAAACAGAATCCCAAAGCAACTGTTCTTTGGCGAGCTAGTCCAAGGCAACCGAAACCAAGGCCGCCCTCACAAGAGGTACAAAGACAACCTCAAGATGCACATCAAATGGGCAGACCTTCAACCGCATCAGCTCGAGCTCGCTGCCTCAGACAGAAGTCACTGGCGAGTCCTGACCAGAAAAGCCAGTTCCACCTTCGAGGCTGACCGCTGCCAGCGTCTTGCTGCAGCCCGTGAGAGACGTCACAAAGCTGCGTCTCAGCCACCCCCAAGTACCAGTGTCCCATGCCCCACCTGCAACCGCCTGTGTTCATCGGAATTTGGACTCCGGAGCCACATACGCGTCCATCGTTGATGAGACTGCACAACATGTCTTCCTCGGCCCCCGAGAGACTACCAATTGATTGATTGATATATAAATTATTTTGAGGAAAATTGTTAAGATTCATAATAAATACATTCACAGCGAGAGAGAGAGAGAGAGAGAGAGAGAGAGAGAGAGAGAGAGAGAGAGAGAGAGAGAGAGAGAGAGAGAGAGAGAGATGTATAGATGATGGAAACTTGATTATTTACCTCTTTGGCGACTCAACAAAAACATTTAATTAGCTTCAACATTCGGAGATCACTTCACAAGTCTTGTACAAATTCTAAGTGATAATCATGACCACTTAATGAAATAAATTTATTATTAGTATTATTAGTCTTGCATTATTATTATTATTAGTAGTAGTAGTAGTAGTAGTAGTAGTAGTAGTAGTAGTAGTAGCAGCAGCATTGGTATTATGAAATGTTTCATACTCAGATATAAGTAAGCATGTCTACTGTGCTAAACATTTAGTGATATACTCCTAAGTCAGTTTAGTATGTGTTCAGGTTACCCTACTAATGTTGCATATATTTCTTAGTAGCTCTTCCGCTGTTGAAAATTAATAATTTTTGTTTTAGTTTCCAAACCTGAATAGCTTATTAACAGATGTGGATAACATAGTTTGAAACGCTTTAAAAGAATAATACAATAAATCGCGTACCGTTTTAAGTGGATACACCAGGATGTCACAAGGTTGGACTGTTCACGCAGCTGCCTAAATATATATTTTTGTGGAGTTAGTACTTGAAAGGCATAGAATTGGATAGTTCTGAAATGGTAGTTTGCCAGCACAATTCGATCTTTTCACTGAAGATTACAGCTTATAAGGTAATATATTGGTCAATTATACAACAAAACGTTTTAAGAAAACTATAAATTGTGTTTTCTTTTCAGCTGTAGTATCTTTCACACTTGATATCAAAGTAAAAATAAAAAATATGTATTCAAGATTGAAATAATAAAGTTGTTGTTCACAAATGCAGCATTGGTTAATTCTTTCCTGTCATGCATATGTATGTAAATTTGTTATGACTGCAGTATGTTCTTTCAACCTTACGGATGTATATTCTGGGATGCTGAATTGTTACGAAATTATTAAAATCAGTTTCGCAGTATTGCAGCATGTAATACATTGGTCTAGTTTACAACAAAACTTTTGACACAGAATATTGACTTATAAGTACTTTGCAGTTGAAGTATCTCTCTAATTTTATGTTAAAGTAAAAGCGAAAGCTGTCTTTGTCACAAATTGACTTAAAGTTAGTCGCTTCTTTTATTTATGCTGTTACGTGTCTAGTCTCGTACAAAGAAACAAAGAGAAGAGTGAAGCCAACAAGCTTTGTAGCATTTAACACAAATAATTTATTTCCCTAGAAAGCAAGGTAAACAAATGAAACATGACCTATAGTTTGTGAATCTAATCCAAAAATTAATCCTAGAATTTAAAAATATAAGTCGTATAACTAAAAAGCTCTAATTGAATCAAAGTTCGAATCCCAATGAAGTTCCAAGATGGCAGGCGATGACGTCTTCTATATCCTGTCCTGTGCCGCTGCGTCAACAGTTCGTTGTTGAATGTTATGAATCAAAAATAATATTTCGGCTTTAGAATTCCGAATAATTTCTAATAAATGTCCTTGTCCAAGAATTTTGATGAAGACAAGTATTTTTTCAGGGTGAATAAATTATTTTAAATAAAAAACTAACACTCGAACTGGTCACAACACAAAATAATTCTGAGCTCCGAACGTATTAATTTACAACTGGAAAAAATCCACTACAAAATATGTTTTAACCCTTAACTGAAACGCTGATTAGACTATGTGATGGGTCACGTGATCACTTAATCCGAACAACGCAGTAAATTAATATGTCAATTAGCACGTATGCTATTTACAGGTTCGATTGTACTGAACGAATATTACTATAAGATTCAAAAATTTAAAAAGAAACCAACTGTTTACAATAGCGTTGACACGCAAGCCAAGTGTGACTTTGATTACGACCAATGGTTTTCACTCTGTGTTTACCAATTCTGAATCAAGGTCAGGAACTAGGTCAGCTAACAATACAATGTAGCAACACTACTGCGTTTTAATCAGGCTAAAAAGAACTGAACTGCATTTTCTAGAAGAAATGTCAATTCCAGTGAATAAAGTAATCATTACAATAACATGTAATGAAATAAAAATAAAATAAAAATGAAATTTAAAACTGACACAAAGGAAATTAAATCACATACACGGAACAATGCATGAAATAAGTATAGATCCTTAGTATAATAAAGACCTAATACTATATGATGTGAAGTTGACTGTGCTGTGCGATGTTAACTGTAGAACGCAAACTTATGTAAGTAATATGATCGTGATAGTGGTTTAATAGTTCCCACTAGGCAAGAAGCTCGTGCACTTCATGATACCTGCAATGGGTCTGTATAAAATGACCATATGCAATATAAATCTTCTCCAGTAACACACACAATTTATATGGACAGGAGCAACAAACTAAACATTTACAGCAGCCAGATTACTGTACAACATTTCTTTTTTATTTTTATTTTGAATAATATCGGGAAAAGTGTTGCCACTGGGAATTGTACAGTTGGGAGGTACAGTTTTTGTTCTAATTTTTTATATAGAATAGGTGTAGCGCTTCGCTTTGAGGATTCTATTTTATTTATTACAACTCATACTAGTAGATTGTTTTTCACTACTTACATATTTATTAGTACAAGTCATTGTTCATATCCTACAACCATAATGTTTGACATATATATTTAGTGTATTTCATATTCAAGTATGCAACGCTAGTACATTGAATATACTATGCTTTTATGTTGTAATATACTTCTATAGGTCAGCTGCAACGTAAATATTTCATATTTACATTATCTTGCATTCATACAATGTTAGGTTTGTTTTCGTTTAGTGCAGAGAGATAAAAGTAAATTGTAGCCGTGACCTAAAAGAGCACTGAAAATAAAACAGAGCACAAGGACACTGTGCTGTGTATAAGTCACTCTATGTAATGTATAAATTAACCTTAAAATATGATTCAAAACGACTTTAGTTTTGTAGCCGCTTCCAACCGTAGAGACATAAGGCCGGGTTGAGACTGATAACGGAAGACCGTGCTAGCCAGGGAAATCCTGCACCAAGGGCGGACAACCCGGGACGTCCTAAGAACGTCGAGACAAAGGAGCCGCAGTCACATGAACCGCATAGTTAGGAATAGTTTGAGCGACTGCTGAAGGGGTGTTGTGCCAGCCAGGAATTCTGCCACAAGGGCGGACAAACCCGGGACGTTTTAAGAACGTCGGGACATGGGAGGCCCAGTCACAAGTAACGTATAATTCATTACACAGTGGATAAGCCATAGCAAGGGGCACCTACACAATTTGGGAGCCATTGGAGGACGTACCAATCCAGTAAATGCGCCATTGGAGGGTGTATATTCAGTGAATATTTGTTCAGTGCGGAAGTATCAGTGAACATAAGTGCTCTTAATAACTTTAAGAAAAGACAATATTTAAGAACGATTTAACTGCCGTTATTTATTTTCATATTATTGTGGAATATACTTTTGTTATTCATCATAAGCATCTAACTAAATCATATTTTTCTGTGTTGTGGCTATGTTCTCCATAAGTAGCATTGTAACCATCCATTCCTCCGTTCTGTGACAAGTCTTCAAGAAGGAAATGATAAAGTGGGTTGATCACAAATGCAGGATTGATTAATTCTTTCCTATCATGCATATGTATGTAAATTTGTTAATATTGCAGTATGTTCTTTTACTATTATGGCTGTACATCATGGGAAGCCCCATTGTTGTGAAATTATCAAAATCAGTTCAGCATGACTACGACTTGGAAATTGGGCATGATATCAAGTTCATCACTGAGAGTGAAACTGTAGATGTTTTTAATCATTTTATCATGAAAGCAGCTTACATTTTCCACATTAATGGACGTCAGCATAGGTGAGCTTTGATAGTTTTACTTTGGTTTGGTTTCGTTTGTTGCTTTAAGCACAGCAACACAGGTAGTAAATTTAATGTTGAGACAAGACAGTTTTAGTAAAGTGCCTTCGTCATTGACTAACCATGATGGTTGACTCAGGTCATCCGTTATATATTTACATATTTATAATATTTATATATTTATTATTCGTTGTATGTATATATGTATGTATGTATATATGTTTGTGTATACATATATATGTATATATGTATGCATGTATAGGTATGTGTATATATGTAAGTGTGAATATGTATTATATATATGTATATATGTCTGTATGTATGTATGTATATATTGTTACGTATAGGCTCGTAAAAATCTAACAGAAGCAAAGAGTGAAGTCATTAAGCTTTGTATATTTTAATAAAATAATTTATTTCAATAGAAAACAATGTAAAAATTGGTAAATAGGACTTACGGTTTGTGAATATAATCCAAAAAGAATGAAAAATACAAGTCCTATCACTAGGTAGTTCTTTTAGAATCCAGGTTCGAATCTTGGCGAGATACAAATATGGAAGGCGATGACGTCAGATGTGGTCCAATGTACAAATATCAACAATTCCTCAATTGAATCAGATTTTGTTTCCGAATAATTCCAGAATAAATTTCCATGAATATCTTTCAGAATTTGTTAAAAAAAAATGAACTTGTTCAGTTTCGAGGAGAATAAATTATTAAATCCAAAAATCAGATGAAAAACAAACAATCTGGCAACAAATAAAAAGAAACACCTTGTTCCTTCAAGATGTTAAAACGACTGTGCCAGAAGAATATTAAGAATGCGTATTTAAACCCCCAAAACATCATTTCAAGTCTCGCGAGATGGGTCATGTGGCCTCTTACTACAAGAAGTCTATCACGTACGCCAGTGTAACCTCACTTAAGAAAAAATAATAAATAAACGTTGTTTGCACATGGTGATCACGCAAGGAAAGTATGGCCTTGATACTGACCAATCATTTTTACTGCCTGTTTACGTTCTACCCATCCCAAGACGAACTAGGTTAACTAAAAATAATTCTCACGTAACACATTTTACGTCTTAGATAAACAATATTATATTAAAAGAAAATATCGAATTACTGAAAAAGAATTTTCAATCCTTTCAATAATCATTACAATAAAATCTAATGAAACAAAGATAAAATAAAAAGAATTTCAAAACTAACACAAAAACAATTTTATTACATATCCGTAACACTTCCCCCCATCAAGAAAAAAGAAAGATTTATGTAATAAAGGTTTCTGTTTACCATATGTAAATTATACATGAGGTAAGCAAAATTACATTAGAAAATTCTTATGGATTATATAAAGTGTGATTGAAATATTTTTTTTTTTTTATACACGGGAAGGTGCAGTTGCAATCAAATTGTCTTTTCCTTTGATGTGCTAATGTTGAGATTATACAATTCCAAAAACAAACTCCACCTTAATAATATTTGATTTTTATTTTTCATCTTGTCGATGAAAGTAAGGGGGTTGTGATCACTATACACAACAACCGGAGAAAGAGGTTGTAAAAAATGTTGTAATGCCGAAATTAAAACCGAACATTCCTTCTCGATTGTTGAGTAATTTCGTTGGTGCTTATTTAATTTCTTAGAGAAATAGAACACTGGGTGACCAATACCATTGCTGTCTTCTTGAAGCAATGCTGCTCCAGCCCCAAAGTCACTTGCATCCACAGACAATTTAAAAGACTGATTCAAATTTGGAGCTGTTAGAATCGGTGCCCGTTTGAGTATGGCTTTTAACCTATCGAAAGCTTCCTCACATGTTTCGGTCCAGAGAAACTTCCTTCTCTTACTTAACAATTTTTTCAGAGGTTCAGCATTATTGGAAAAATTGGAACAAAACTTTCGATAGTATCCGGCCATACCCAAAATTCGCATTAATTGCTTTTTACTGACAGGCAAAGGAAAATCAGAGATAGCCTTCACCTTAGCATCAATAGGTTTAACTTGACCATGTCCCACAATATGTCCTAGAAAAGTTACACAAGCACGGAAGAACTCACTTTTAGATAAATTGTTTGTTAAATTAGTATCAGTGAGACTTTCAAAGAATTTCAGAATCGTTGCTATATGTCCTTCCCAGGTGTCGTTGTAGATGAGCACATCATCAATATAAGCATCACAATTATCTAGACCGGAAGTAATCATATTCATCAAGCGTTGAAACGTACTTGGAGAACCCGTCATCCCAAACGACATTACTTTATATTGATAGAGTCCATCTGGAGCCAGAAACGCCGAAATTTCTTTCGCTCTTTCTGTAAGTGGAATTTGACAAAATCCTTTCAGAAGGTCAAATTTCGTGACGTACATGGCATTTCCAATTTTATCAATGCAATCTTCGATCCTTGGTAGCGGAAATGAATCTATTTTGGTCACTCTGTTCATCTTCCTATAATCAGTGCGCATACGGAAAGTTTTATCCGGTTTAGGAACAAGTATGCATGGTGAACTCCAATCACTTTTACTGGGCTCTATGAAATCGTTCTTCAACAAATACTGAATTTCTTTTTTCAAGTATTCCTGTTTGAGAAGGTTCATCCTGTATGGGTGTTGTTTCACAGTTTTTGAATCTACAATTTCAACGTCATGAAAACTGTGTTTGTCCTCGTAGTAATATCCGGAAACAAGTGCTCATATTAGAATAATCACTGTTTAAGTTCATTTCTTTCTTGTTGATGCAAATGTAAAAGTTTCTGGTTTAGATCTTTCATAATTTCCGAATTCCGAAGATTTGTTCCTCCAAGGTCAACGGTGTCCAATTGAATTTCTTTACTTAAATCCTCAGTTGGTGGGACAGGTACAACTAAATTAATTGTATGATTTACTTGGCTATCTCTTTCAATATACTAGTACTCCATTAATTTATTTAGACCTGAGTACTATTATTATAATTTAACTCATTCATTTTCTTCTTAACTTTGTGAGGGCCGTAAAATCTAAATCGAGGAAAATTTCGAAGAATGAGCAAGAGAGAATGAACTCTATTACAAGACTCAAATCTTCTCTCTAGTAAAGTTTTGTGAAACCATAGTTTCACTTTTGACTTAAATTGCGGAGTGCCAAATTCAAGCATAACATGCTGGAAGAGTCCAGACATGAAATCTGACCTTTGACCTGAATGGACAGATATAGGAAGGCCAAATTGAGTAAAAAGCTTTATCAAAGCTTTTACTATAGTATTCCTCAAAGGAATTGCCTCTGGGAATCTTGTTGACGCACACATAATGGTCAATAAGTATTGGTTGCCTGACTTGATCTTAGGTAATGGACCAACACAATCTACTATAATTCTGCTAAATGGTTCGTCAAATGCAGGAATTGGTTGCAGATGAACCTTAGGCATCTTCTGATTGGATTTTCTTACCATTTGACAAGTATGACAAGATCTACAAAATTTGCAAACATCATTTTTGATTTTTGGCCAATCAAAGTAAGTCAAGGTGTGTTATAAGTTTTATTTATCCCAATATGACCAGCCAGAGGAGGTTCATGGGCCAACCTAAGTATTTCCTGTCTGTAAGATTTTGGAACTACAGTCTGATAGGTCACTGACCACTCGTCATTAGCAGGTACCTCGGGAGGTCTCCATTTCTACATAAGAATTCCATTTTTAATGAAATAACAGACAGGTACTTCAGTTGCATCAGTTTCACTAATGACGCTCTGAAACAAACAGGAGATCTCAGGATCCTTCTCCTGTTCGACAACAAGGGATTGTCGTTTATCACCCTGATTAGATAAAAGAGAATGAGTATTTAGAAGAGGATATCTGTGATCAATACCAACTGATTGATCCAAATTAGAAGTGAAAGTGACCTCATCAAAATCCTGACCAATACATATGTCAGCTAATGGAATATTTTCCTTTTCAAAATCATTCTCAAGAGCTTTCTTTGACATAGCTCTGGTAACTTCACAAGCTGGATATAACTCAGGGTATTCTTTTTCAATAGGATCAACTTTCTTATCCAAAGAAGGCTTGTAAGTTACAATTGGATTAACCACAACCTTGTCTCCAGCTAGGTCGTTGCCTAGCAACAAATGAAAGCCCTCAACGGGTAAGTTAAACACTATTCCGACTGTCAGAGGTCCTGAAACTAAGTCTGATGACAAATTTACAGAATGGAGAGGAGCATTAACAAAGCAGCACTCTACTCCCTGAATGAGAACACTCTCATTAGAACAGGACTTGTCAGAAGAAGGCAAAATACCTGACACTAAAAGACTCTGAGAAGCTCCTGTATTCCTTAAAATTTTAATAAGGATAGGATTGGCCGAATCACCTAACAGTGATATAGAACCCTTCAACATGAATGGTTCATAATTCTCCATAATAAAAACAGACTGGGGTTTATTAGTCCAAACAAATGTATTGCTTTCAATACATGACCGTGACCTTGATATGTTAGAAATAAGAGCATTTGGGATAGGTCTATCTTGATTCAGATGCCTATATTTCAATTTAAAGCAATCATAAATGACGTGTCCTTTTTTCTTGCAATAGGCACAAGTAGGCAGAGAAAAGGATTTTGAATCAAGTTTATCAGAAGCTTGATTTTCAGAAGTTGTGCCAGATTGAATATTAGGACGAGTCGTATTAGGCTGAAATACCTTTCACCCAGTAGACTGCTGAGTGAATGATTTGCTTACAACAGGAACTTTATGAGTGAAGGAGTACTCATCGGCAGCAAGAGCAGCATTTTCCAAGGTTTCGATCTTATGCTCTTCAACATGGGTTTTAATGTCATTATGCCTGTACTTCTTGAACTTTTCAAATTGCCTTTGTCTTTCTTCCATTTCGTTTTTAATTTGCAAATGAAATGCTTCCCTTTTTTCTTTAAATTGGAAATCCATTGCTTCCATTTTTTCTTTAACTTTAACTCCAGTTGTTTATCATTCTCTGTTACTTCCTTTTCCATTTCTTCTACCTCAAATTCAAGCTGTTTTATCTCTAAATCCAACTTTTTTAGATCGACTTCTATATTGTATTTCATTTGCAAAATTACTCAACACTGAGTAAAATTCAGAACTTTTCTACTTTTTATGATATTGTAAATGAAAGCCTGTTGTTTTCACGTAAGATTTCACACAAAATGTAAATAGTACTTGGGATTTAGAAGCTAGGGGAATTTATATTTCAGAAAAAACCAATTTTCTGAATTATTTAACCAAAATTCTTATATCCCAAGGACGAGAGACCCAATTTTCTTCGGTTACGTGTAGGCTCGTACAAATGTAACAGAAGAAAAGAGTGAAGTCAACAAGCTTCGTATATTTTAACAAAATAACTTATTTCCCTAGAAAACAATGTAAACATTGGTAAATAGGACTTACGGTTTGTGAATATAATCCAAAATTTAATCCTAAGAATGAAAAATACAAGTCCTGTCACTAAATAGTTCTTTTAGAATCCAGGTTCGAATCTCGTCGACATACAAATATGGAAGGCGATGGCGTCAGATGTAGTCCAATGTACAAATATCAGTAATTCCTCAATTGAATCAAATTTTGTTTCCGAATAATTCCAGAATAAATTTCCATGAATATCTTTCAGAATTTGTTAATAAAAAAATGAACTTGTCCAGTTTCCAGAAGAATAAATTATTAAATCCAAAAATCAGATCAAAAACAAACAATCTGGCAACAAATAAAAAGAAACACCTTGTTCCTTCAAGATGTTAAAACGACTGTGCCAGAAGAATATTAAGAATGCGTATTTAAACCCCCAAAACATCATTTCAAGTCTCGCGAGATGGGTCATGTGGTCTCTTACTACAAGACATCTATCACGTACGCCAGTGTAACCCCACTTAAGTACCAATAAAAAATAAACGTTGTTTACACATGGTGATCACGCAAGGAAAGTATGGCCTTGATACTGACCAATCATTTTAACTGCCTGTTTACGTTCTACCCATCCCAAGACGAACTAGGTTAACTAAAAATAATTCTCATGTGACACATTTTACGTCTTAGATAAACAATATTTTACTAAAAGAAAATATCGAATTACTGAAAAAGAATTTTGAATCCCTTCAATAATCGTTACAATAACATGTAATGAAACAAAAATAAAACAAAAAGAATTTCAAAACTAACACACAAACAATTTAATTACATATAATTAACAATATCTATATGTGTATATATAAATTTATGATATTCTTTTTCAAAGTGTTTCAAATGTTATCAATGTATGGCTATCAACAAGGAATTTCTGTTGTAATAAATAAGCGTTTGAGGAATCAACTTTAAAGAGTGTAAATACATCACGTATTGTGTGCCAAGTAAACAGTTTTAATCAGATTCTGAATGCCTTAAATGAAAGACGCTGCCTAAAGATTAATTCCAGTAATGCTATTTTTGGAAATATTGGATATTATGGGCAGATTTATACTACGCTTGTGATTCCGGTAACAATAGACATTTATTAACACTATTGGTGATGATACTACTAATACTACCACTAATACTAATATTGCTGCTACTACTATATTAATAATGATTATTATTCACCCCATTTTACAAAAAAGTATGTGCTTGGCATTCTTCCTATATTGTAAATTTCATACAATAACAGTCATTAAATACCGTACATTTACATTTTCCTTTTCTTTCCGATCAAGGACAAAGCGACGATTGCTGGATATTTGTTCCTTATTGTCATATGATATATATATATATATATATATATTGTTACTGCTGTCAATATGTGTCAAAATTGGTAATTATTTTGATATTAAATAAAAGATTAAAATGTATTAATCCTGGATTAAGTTATGTATATCTTTGGGTGAGAGAAGGAAGGAGACCCATCCCATTCTGCCTGTATTATTTAAAGGATTTTGCTACACTTAAAGAGTTTAAAACAACTATTGAATTCACTCCAGATGAAATGTGGTTGTTGGCGACAGTGGACATTAGGAGTGAGATATTAACGTCAGTTATTTCGCTTGCATTTCAAACAGGCTCAGTTTTTAGTGTGAACATTAACAATTTACCTGGTTGATTTTGGACACTTTGTTGCAAATATTTAAGGGGCCTCGAGTGGGCGAGTGGTTTAAAGCGCTGACAGTTCCGGATCATTGCCACCTCACCTGTCTGCGTGGGTTCGAGTCTCAGACTCGGCTAACGTGGGTACGTGAGAAAGCCTGCCAATAGCTTCTCGTGGGTCGGTGGTTCTTCCCTGTGTTTTCAAGGTTATTCATCCACCAGTTATACTGGCCACCAAGGACAGCCTATCTTGTGCTGAAAGAGGCGTTAAACCCTTCAACGAAAACAACAGCAAATAATTACAGTACATGTAATGAAACTTGTCATGGAAATATTTAGGATAACTGAAGGGAGCGAGTGTCATTATGAAATCGTGTTGGTGACTCAAATACAGATCGCGTTGCTATTTTGCAATGTACCGACTGCAATTCGGCTGGAACGTCTTACTGCAGTGTTGATTTGAATTACCCTTACCAAATTATGTCAAATGATACGACCCGAAAATGTTGCGCTAAATAATAAAGAAAGTATCGATACAACACAGAAGCATGTTCACACTATATTTCTCATGTATATTTATAATCAAATATTATATTTCCATTTAATTCAAGTAAGTTCCACTGTTGACGGTGTTTACCGATAAAATTCATAATGCAGGACTACAATAACATTGTTCTTCTTTTTTATCATATGTAACGTATCTTTTCAATATGTGTTCATGAAAAAAGAACATATTTTAAAATGCTTTGAAAACAAAGAAGTACTCATCATATTATGCTTCCAATGATACTGAATACTGATCCTTTTATACGAGGCTCTTCACTTTCCCTAATATTATGCTCGAGGTATATGTTAGGAAAGAGTTCGTAACCAAGATATTTTTTCAGGTGTCAGGCTAAAGTGTAATTACGGGCGTAGTTATTCAGAGATAGCTGCTAATTCCACCCGACTTCACAAATCTGCTTGATTTACGTATCAGATCGGTTTGTGTTTCTGAAACTTCACGCTTATAATATTCTTTTAAAAGTCGCCTCAAGTAGCCTAAAGTATGGGCAAAACATTTCCTACTGGTGAGTTGGCACGGTCATTTGATGAGAGGCATCCACAACAATGATGGTAACATGTTCAAATTCAATACAAAACACAACAGTAAGGATGCACAGCTACGTTCCTTGATGATTTAATGAAGCAGGTTCAATTTCAATACAGAGAAGAATGTCTTAGTTTATCACCTTCAAAAAGAAACCAGCCGTGTTAAGCATCACCTTTTAAATTGTCCAACATTATTTTAGGATATATGAGCATATATTAGATATCCACATGGGTGTCTCCCCAGCCTCTGTTGTGGGTCCTGAGCGCAAATTCAACTGTTTAGCTAATGCCTTGACAAACGATCCTAAGCCTTGCATTCGATGCAACCATCTCGCCATAATGAGACACAGTATGCTAACAAGTGATGTAAACAAACGCAGTGGAAGCGACTTAAACAGCAAACATAATTTCCCGTGGATCTTTTAGGAAGTGAGGCGAAATAGGTAACAACAGCAACGGAGATCATACAAAGCAGGATGCTAATGAGTGGTCAGAACCGTATTAGGTATGATAAAGTCTGAATAAGTAGGGATATGAATATTACTAAGATAGCCGCCATAGCAGGAAGAGTAGGTAGAGTATCGACAAAAATACATTCAGAAAATTGCAATGTTGGATATATTAAAGGTCGATTCGGCGTCATTTGCAGCGCATTCCAACTAAATACCACGATTGGTCTTCTTCTTAAAACCTTATGTTGATATGACCTTCTCTTTATGAAGAGTAGAATTAACTAGATTTTTAAGTGGCTACCGTTATGTTCGATTGAAACCAGTCTCATTTAGGAGCAATACAGGATCATAGACAGTCATCTGCTAAATATCCAATGCCGATATCTTTGTTTTCTTAGGACAAACATCATAACACGATCTTCTAAATGGTCTCTGTGTTTTCAACTTGACTGCCAGAGTCTTGTTTCAAGACCAGTCAGAGACAAAAGAAGTCTTCTGCTCAAAACCCTATGCCAATCTGACTTTCAATTGAGGAAGAATAGAGAAAGCAATATTTAAAACGCTGATGCACCTGCTGCATTAGATGACAGAATATAATAATTGTTTCATTCAGGAATCTATGTTGATCGCAACCTCGTTTCAAGGGGACTAGAGGTAAAATGATTTTGAACTTGGTCAAGATGACGGTCTGAAAAAGATGAAAACGCTTTGTTTATATGACTTAGTTTCAGCATAAAAAATGACAGGAAGGTATTCAAGATGACTGCCATATTAGTTATAATTGATATCATACCGGTTCCATTTTCAATTAGAAAGAAACACTTTTGGAGGAAACTGTAAAATTTCATAGCAATCTTACAAGCAGTATATGAGGACTAGTGATACTATAGTTGCGTTAAAGGATGAAAGAACAAGTGATTATAGCCATGAGGCCATCCCATAATCACTTTTTGATCTCTTAGCAGTTGAGACAAAACAAAACCCTTAAAAATGAGCTAAAAATATAAGGATCAAAAACCACTGAAATTAATGTAAACCAATTAAAATTAATGTAAATATATTTACTAATAGATAAATGAGTAAAGATAAAGATGCCAAAATTCATGTAAAAACTGAAGAAAAGACCACAAATCCGTAAAATGTAGGGTTCTCCACTGTTATTTAGTCCACCTTTCCTCCTTTGTGGTGGAAAATCAACAAAACAAGTTCCAATAGAGTTCAAATAATATAATGTTTCTAAGAAAGTGGGTGTTGTATTTGTTCGTCGTTTATTTTCCAATGACCCCAGCGAGTTTCTCCGGGAAACCGGATGATTACAATAATAATAGGTTTATTGTCGAATATGCAAGCATCAAAGATCTCAAATGAGTAAACTGCGGACATTCTCCATCGTAGTAGCCAACAACTTTGCAAATTTTGTATATCGTCGCGCAAACACACATGATTCCGCGAAACTAAAATCACCTCGCTACGCCGTATCTGCGATCACAAAATCTAGTTCTGCCGGATCCAAGATTAATCGTGTACAGCGTCGTTTAGTTTAAGATGACTCACAGAATGTAAACTTGCCGATACTTTTTCTGCACATATCTTTATCATCGTGTCCTCGCTGGCCTGTACAAAATCATCGCAGAAGTTACGGTCATCGATGTAAGGATCTTGTCGAACAACACATAGCGTAATAGCACTACTGGAGCCCAGCCACATTGATCTTTCTGCGCAACAGTCGTTGATTTACACTGGCATTTACTACATTTACATGACAACCAACCTAATGAAAACTCGCTGGGAACTCGAACGATTCAATCTCGGCAAATCCAGTCAGATCGTAGTCGAGCGGTAATGGGCCGTTTACTGCTACTCTTGTCATTTCGTGTGTTGGATGACCGAATCGTTCAAAATACTGTTGACATTCGCCGTTTCCAAGAAAACTAGCCGGGTAAAAAACCACGCCGTCAACTGCGATCGTATTGACCTAATTATATATTGTGTTCCAGTGACCGCCATGTCCAAACTCGACACAAGGTCGCGATATATCGTTGAGAAATTATTTTGGAGTTCGACGCCGTGAATTTGTATGTTTTGCTGTATGAGCCACAACAGACGAGGTGATAAAACAGTTATTGAAATAGTTAGTACTATCACCGCCATATTTCACCTCAATCTCATTCATCGCACTTTGGAAAGAATCCTTCGGACAAAATATTCCAGATGGTAGCATACATTGATCAGATGTTGATTGATCTGTAGCAGACGTATATGCGGAAAATAAATCCACTGCAGACAAATCTGCGTTGTCAACGTGAACTAGCCAGACAGATACAGCGTCACTGGCACTAATAGTATTAATCTTCTCAATAGTATCACCGTTATAAGATGGTATTGTTCTTACCATCGGAAGCTTTGTTACTGATTCAGTCCAGGCGTGACTGTAAAGTAGAACTATCGCTATTGGGGCGCCCTTACCATGATAGTTGCCGGAATTATACAACATCTCGTTTGCAATTGTTTTTAGCACGATCAGAAACTTCAATGTTTTTCCAACACTGCCATGTCATTCATTTTAGCTCCGTCGACTACAGAGTTTTACCATTGTGTTATTTGTTAATAATGGGATTCTGTTAGTCCGTTTCCACGTCTCGAGTTTATAAAATGTTCTTTGACACCCTGAGCCGCAGACTTTAACTCGCCTGCGGAAGCTGCTTTGGTGCTTGTACAATGCATCTGGGCTAAGAGCACTAATATCAGGATCTTTTGAACGGTATAGTGCATAAACAACAGCGGATACTGCATGGGCGTTATTGTAATAGTGTCTGTCTATTCTGGTAAAGGTGCATGGGTTGGAGTTTTTATTAATTGTGACAACCCTGCTATGTTGTCGTGATGCCTTCTCAGGGTCGAGTTTATCACGAATTATCCAAGTTGGAGCATCTCGACCGACATGTTCGACAATAAATTATATTATAAATATGCACTTGCTGTCATCCACAATATTACTAACAATAGTCACTGCACGTTCGGCGTTCATGGCGGAGTCAAAGAAAATGCGATCCATCTTGAACGCTGACCAGACATGGTCTGCCCATCTTGCGCAAACTCATTTGTGGCCATTTTGGTAAATTTATGTAATTGCTTCTCCAATAGTGGTTGTTTTGTTTCCTTTAGTTAATATGTCAAAGTCAAATCTAGTGGTGTGTTGTAGTTCAATCTCCGATAATCTTTTTAGTTCTCGTTCAGAAAACTTGTCTCTTCTTTTCTTTTGTTCGATGGCCAATAATCTCTCAATTTCACTCCCGGTTAATAATTCATTTATTTTTTTTCGTAAAGTTTTAGTGCGATTTTCGATTTCGGAAAAGTAGGTTTTTTCCGGGTTAGACTAAAATACTGTTCCATCAGCTGCTTTGCAACAGTATAATTTGTCATAGCTGAGGTATACGGATATACTTTTTTTAATACGACATGACTTTCTTCTAATTAGAAAAAATCTGATATACTATAATTATGCCAACGCAAAAAAAGTATAAGTGGCTAAAGATCGGATCAGTAACTCCTTGTGGAAAAACAGTTGAGGAGATTATTGTAGTGTTCTTATGAGAAATATCAGACTTTGCAGTACTGGCCCAAAACCATGTCTAATATGTGGGGTTGGGGTTAAAGTGAAAACAAGTATGTGTTGCTTGTGGGGGACGAAATATCGAGCACTAAGGAAACATTACGAGGTAATGAGCGCTGATAATGCTGGCCACAATATGACACACGAGATTGCATAGATAGGTTCATCAACAATTATACTGTCGAATTAGAAAAACTAGAATAATATAATAGAGAAAGCTGTGAAAGAGATTGATCTTAATGAATTTCAGACACATGCTGTATTCAATGACTACGAAACCAACAGAGCTGGTATTATCATAAATTGCCGACTGAAAAAAAAACCTGTTGGAAAAGTCAGAAATAGAGGATACTTTATGATCGGAATCAAAATACCAGGCAAAAAAAAAAAGAAAAAAAAAAAAAATATTCACAGAGATTTGTTTACTAGTGTTTCAACGCTGTTATTATTGATGGGTAGTTATTAATCACGTGAACTCAGAAAAGATAACCATCTCGAAAATTTACAGGCTATTAACTCCAGCGAAAATAACAGCCTACGTGGTACTGGAAAGCACATAAAAGAGCCCCAGTGACGTGTCAAGCCGGCTAATAATACCTGTGACAAATTGATGGCTGATAATAGCTTGCTGGGTTTCCCAGGTTCGGCAGAAGTAATACCTGATGTGATAATTGAACTCAAATGCTCAGTTTTCAATAAATTGATACAAATACAATTCTCTGTCTGTCTATACTGATAAAATGATCAATATTGTTGTTGTTATTTATTTCGGTTGTGTATTCGCTACCTTGACATGTACAACAGAATCTGCGGGCGTAGAGGATGACATGTATACAATTTCAAGTGTGCGCATACTGATAGAACTATAATGTGCTACAGCGTTTGTCGAATCGATATCAAATAGAACTATAATGTGCTACAGTGTTTCTCCGAAATACTATGTAAAGCAACCCCTGAGAAGTAGATTATTTAAGACGGAAGTATAGGTTCTGGTGTGAAATAACTCGTAGACGAAAACATGGCAAGAAAGATTTACGGTTTCATTTGATTGTATAATGCGTATCCTTATTGTTTTTGTTGTTTTTTTTTTTTTTATAAACGATTGCTTAAATCTCATATAACCAAGAAGAACCGGACGACAGGTACATTTTATAAAATTAAATCATGTAGTCACCAGAAAACAACCGCCGGTATGGTTATATGAACAACATACTAGACAGAACGTGCCTAATTCCACCTAGGAAATATTGCCAATGAAACGATTGAACGTATTTCTCACTTTTTGTGAAAGGTGGATAACATGTCGCAAGAATTTGTCGACAAAATCAGGGATATGCATAGAAGCACATGATAGTCATGAATGATCCCAACATGGAGATACAATCGTGCAGTTAAAGCTGAGAAAACTCCTAAACACATTGTTTCAAAATATGACATTCATTCAGATTCATACTATGTTTCTACCAACTCAGTTACGTAAATAAGCGGATAAAGTATCCACGACGGTTTGCAGAATTTTGGAAATGCTACGTTATCATACGAACTCCTTCCTTAAAGAAGCGTCATAAGTTTCCAGGAAATAGTAGTAGAAATAATCCATGCCATATGGAAATAATCCGCAGGAAAATATATGCATTTGCTCCTAAAACAGGTATTAGGTCGATTCAAACGAATGCTACTTATGCTCTTTGGAAAGAGAAATCCGATATATTTAAGGCACAAACGAGACTAACAGCTTAAAAATAGTCTAAGCGTAGTTTGGAGGGAACCTGTGCCTGGTCTGCCGTTGTGATCGCAACTGACGGTCCGGAATGATAGTTAAACAACCCCTGAGAGCTAGAAAATTGAACATGATGTAAAGATTTCGGACCCATATAACTCAGACGAAGAAAAACAGGCAAGAACAAGTCAAGATCTCATTAGATTAGATAATGCGTCTCGTTACCTGACGATAAGAAACCATTGCTTAAATCTTCTCTTGCAAACATGAGATTCAAGACATTTACATTTTCTAAAATACGTTGATAAAACTGAATCCGTTGGAGACTCTGTGGTCGCCACAAGACATACACACGTATTGGCATAACAACAAAATGCTTGGTAGAAAATGCTTAATTCCTCTCTAGGACAATTGCCGATAAAACGCTTTATCGTATTTATAACTGTATATGAAAAGTGGATATTATGTCCAAGGCATTTGTCGTAAAAATCTGTAAAATGAACAAAGGCGCACAGTAACCATGAATGATCCGTAAATGAGACAACACTGTGTTAAATAACTGCAATTGAAGGTGCCTAACATCTTACACACATTGTTGTTAAATTGGGTAATGTCAATTAAATGCCTAAGAGGATAAATTAGCTGACAACAATTGGTGGTAGCAGGAAATGATATGTTATCATACCGTCTTCCTGCTCAAAGATCGTCATAAAATAGAACTTTAATCTGCTACAGCGACTGACCGAAATACTACTTACAGCAACCCCCTGAGAGGTAGAATATTGAAGAGGAAATATAAGTTTTGGAGACAGATAACCAGGCAAGAAAAAGTTGCGATCGCATTAGATAAAGCGTGTCGTTACCTGATGATCAGATACGAATTCTTATATCCTATGCAACGCAAATGAACGTGACGACAGGGATATTTTATTGAATTGTATTGACAAATTTCAATGCAGCTGCAGGCAAGGTCGTCATTATGACATATCCACACCTATCAGTATATGATCAACATCTTGGACAGAAAATGACTAAGGAATAATGGAGGAGTAATGCCGATGCAGCTCTTGACCGTATTCCTGTGTTTGAAAATTGGAAATTATGTCGAAGGCGTTTGTCGACAAGGTAAAGAGAATGTATAGAGGCACAGAATAACTATGAACGTTCCCGAAATGAAGCGACAATTGATAATATTCTGCAATTAAAGATGATAAACAGCCTAAAATAGTGTTATTGAAGTGGATTCGTTTGGAATTCATAACATATCTCTTAAAAGTCAATTTAATATAAACACTGATATAGTATCCACGAACGACTGGATATGTATGGAAATGACATATTATCATCTCAACTGCTTCCTTAAAAAATGCGTTATCAGTTTGCATGAAATAGTAAAGAAGTAGTCCAAGCCATACGGACAAAATCTGCAAGAAAATCTTTTCTTTTTCTTTTTTGCTCTAAAAAGAAGCATTAAATCGGCAAAAGAGTTTTTCCTGAATGCTATTTGGAACGAGAAATGCGGTTTCGTTTTTGTTTTGTTCTTTTTTTAAAAAACCTGTGTCTAGTCTGCCTTTGTGATCTCAGTTGTGATCGCAATTGAAATAGAACTGTAATATGTTACATCCAATGTCCGGAATGTCACTTAAGCAAACCCTGGTGAGTTAGAAAGTCAACAGGATGAAAAGATTTCTAAACCATATATCTCCACCGAAGAAAAACAGGCAACATCAAGAACCGTCTCATTAGATTACATTATGCGTATACTTAATGATAAGAACCAATTGCTTAAATCGTATCCAACACAGATGAACTTGAAGACATGCACATTGTGTAAAATTAAATTTATAAATTTCAATGTCTCTGGAGACACCATCGGCACTACATCATTTCATCGCGTATCCGCATATGAACAACATCCTCCAGGCCTAATTCAACATAAGAAGTAACGATCATTAAATCTCTTGACCCTATTTCCCACCGCGTTTGAAAATTGGCTATTATGTCGAACGCGTTTGTCGAACAAATGAGGCCTATGCATACAGGCACACAATAACCATGATTGATCCAGAAACGAAGACACAGTGTGTAAAACCCTGCAATTAAAGCTGATAAAGCACTTAAACATAGTGATACAAGATGGGTATCGTTCCCAATGCATGCCATAGCTCCAAAAAGTAAATTAAATACATTTAAGGATACATTATCAACGAACGATTGGAGATATATGGAAATTAAATGTCATCCTACCACCTTCTTCCCTAAAGAGTTATAAGTTTACCTGAAACAGTGTTAAGAATAGTCCAAGCAATATGGAACGTATTTGCTTGTAAATCGTTTTCTTTTTTTTTTATTTATTTTTGTTATTTATTTGTTGTTTTTTTTTTTTTGCTCCAAAGACGGGTATTTAATCGACGAAAATAATATTTACATTAAGTCTTTAAGAAAGAGAAATCCGATTCTTTTAAGGCGCGAAGGAAACAAAAATCTTACAGAAATATTTTAAGCATGGGTTGGAGGGACCTGAGTCTCGCCTGCGGTTCTTCTAGTTATTGAATTAGAGTTAATATATGCTTCAGTTACTACCCGAAATGTTACTAAGCATACCCCAGAAAGCTAGAAAAATGAACAGGAAATCAGAATTTGCACCCATGGAAAATTGCCGCAGAGAAACATGCAATAACAGTTAACGATCTTATTGGATTGGATGTTGCGTTTCTTTGCTTGATGAAACGAAACAATTGCTTAAATCCTACGCAAAGAAGAGGAAGGCAAAGTTAGGAAACTGATCTGACAATAAATTGATGAAGGCCCCTTGAGACCCTGTATTCACCATAACTTATGAACACAATGCTGGATAGAAAAAAATTAATTCCAACTCGGCCATATATGTGTATGAACAGTGGATATTATATCGAAACTATAGAAAGCATTTGTCGACAAAATAAAACAAAATTCGTATACGCACGTAGAAACCTTGAACGATCCATAAATAAAGAAAAAATGATTTAAACGCTGCAACTAAACTGAAAGAGGAAATTCAAATATTCTTGTTTAAAGTGGTATCGTTTCGAATGGATAACCTATCTCTAAAATGTTAACTTAATTCTTATACGGATATAGTAACGATTGGAGATGGATGGTAGTGATAAGTTATTATACTAACTTTTTGTTTGAAAGCACTAAGGGATCTAGCAGCTTAAAGAAATATTAAAAGCATGGTTTGGAGGTATCCAGTGTCATTACTGCCATTGTGATCGCTTTTGATTAGAACTATAATATATGCTTTGTCGACTGTCCGAAATACCAGGTAAGGCCCAGTAAAGGTATACAATTGAAAAGGAAGTAAAGGATTTGGATGCAAATAGCTTCGCGGAGGAAAAAAAGGTCAGAAAACGTTATGATCTCCTTATATTGAATAAAGTGTTTAGTTACATCATCAATTATCAATCATATATGTTGACCTTAGATAAAAGGGGATAAATAATCATAGTCAAATGTAACAGATACAGCGTGTTAAAAACAAGACAATGTCAATTTTCACATTCAAAATGTATGATCTCTTCTTCCTTTCTTGTGCACGATGTTACCAATCAGTTTCATAATCAAACAATCGCTCTAGAACAATCACTGGCTGAAGTTTCCAATTTAGTATTTTAAACTGTCCGTATCATCAATAGAACAATTATTCCAGACCTGAAAATATTTTTATAAATTGGATTCAGGAATAAGATACAAGAGATGCAAAACTACTATTTAGTCGCGCAATAAAGATATTTCTTTGCTTTCTGAATAATCATACTAATATGTCAGAAATTCATATAGCAAAAAATCAGTATGTATGCTTGACATGAAAACACTGTCTGTTTTCGATGTATTAAAAGTAACAAACAAATAAATACGTTTTTAAAAATCATTGTCATTAGCCCATTATAGCACCTCTTTGTCAAGTACCTGTGTTCTTGAAGTTGTCTCCTTTATTTCTCCCATGAAAGAAAATAATTAAGACCCTTGCACGATATCTTTGGGGACAAAGTTAGTTACTTAACATTTTGGTGATACTGAAGCTTGATATAAATCTCCATCGTACCGGTAAGAAACATAGCTGTCTTGCCTTGATGGACTGATATCAAGGAACGATACAGATGTGATTTCAGTTCCATTAATTTAGGAGTTGCAAAAAGGATTGGAAAAATTCAGACTGATTCATGCAACAAATTATATACATATCTGCGAATATTTCCCCCCAAAAACATGGACGCATCCCTTTAGAAACAAATAGTGCATAATTAGAAGATAACGTTTTCTGAACTTTCTTATAATTCGGTACTACACTTATACTTTATTATTGATAAATACTATTCTCAGAAAAATAGTTCGATTTCTAACTTCAAAATGTGCTCACTGTTTAGCAATATTTATTTTTCATTGACAGCTATAGTGGAATACCGCATCATAGACACGCAAAGATATATATATATATATATATATATATATATATATATATATATATATATATATATATATATATATATATATATATATATATATATATATATATATATATATATATATATATATATATATATATATATATATATATATATATATATATTGTTACGAATATGTAAAGAAATTGCTTGTGTGTTAGCTTTAAATTCTTTTTTATTTTACTTTTGCTTCATTACATTTTATTGTAATGATTATTGCAGGGATTCGAATTTCTTTTTCAGTAATTCTGTTTATCTAAGACGTAAAACGTATTACATTTGCAATAGTTTTAGTTTACCTTGGTCCGCGGTAGTGTAAGCGCTACGCTAAAACGATTGGCTATTGCAAAGGTCATTTCGTCTACTCTGGATAAATAATGTGTTATTTAAAAATTTCATTCAGAGTGATAGTAAATAGGGGTTCTTCCTACGTGACGAATGGCATTTTTCTTATTGCGTGTTTCAAGTGTTAGGAGACCTCGTAGTCTGTCTCGCGAGAACGAGATGATAATTAGGGTGTATATATTACCCTTTCTGAGAGCTCGTCAGTCAGTTGTATTCCTGATACCCAGAAGGCCGGATAGGTTATTTTATTGTTGAAACCAGATTGTTTTTTTTTTTTTAAATTCATTTGTGTTTGCAATTTAATAATTTATTCTCTAGAAGACCAAACCAGTGTACTGTTTTCTGAATTCTGATAGAAAGAAATTCTGTGGAAATTTATTCTGGAATTATTCGGAAACATAAACTGTGATTCAGTTGAGGAATTGTTGTTATTTTGTACAAGGACAACATCTGACGTCATCGCCTTCAATATTGGAACGTCGTCGAGATTCAAACTTGGATTCTAACAGAACTATTTAGTGATAGGACTTGTATTTTTCGTTCTTAGGATTAAATTTTGGATTATATTCACAAACCGTAAGTCTTATTTACCAATTTTTACATTGTTTCTGGCTAAATAAATTATTTTGTTAAAAGATACAAAGCTTGTTGTCTTCACTCTTTTTTTCTTGTTATTATTGTACGAGCCTACACGTACAATTGGGCGCTCATCCTTTGGATATATGAATTTTGGTTAAATATTTCAGAAATTTGTTTTTTGAAATTTAAATTCCCCTGGTCTTTGAATCCCAAGTTCTATTTTACATTTTTATTTGAAATCTTAAGTGAAAACAACAGGCTGTCATTCACAATGTCATCAAAAGTGAAAATATTTCTTTCTAATCCATCTCAGGAGCAGTTGGATAGTCTGAAGAAAGATGAGTTGCTTGAACTTGCCAGAAAGTACGATCTTTCTGAAGCAAAATCTTGCTTAACGAAACAAGAAATTAAAAATATTTTGATCCAATATTTGGTGGGGAAAAATATTTTTGATAAAAGTGTTTGGCATCAGTCAGTAAGTCTATGACAGACACTGACATTAAGGTAATGGAACTAAAAATGAAATACAAGACGTAAATAGAGTTGAGAAAGCTCGAGTTTCAGAAAGACAAAGAAAAAGAACAAATGCATTTACAGAAAGATAAAGAAGAACAACAAATGAATCACAAAAAGAACAAACGAAATTACAATTTGAAAAAGAGGAGAGAGAGAGAGAGAGAGAGAGAGAGAGAGAGAGAGAGAGAGAGAGAGAGAGAGAGAGAGAGAGAGAGAGAGGAGAGGGAGAAAGATAAACAAATGCAAATAGAGTTACAGAAAGAACAAATACAATTACAAAAAGAACAAATGCATGTACAGATGCAAAACGAGAAGGATAAAAAGGAATTTCAAATTGAAATGAAAGAATTTGAACTGGCTAAGGACAAGCACGATTCCACTTATCATACAAATTTAAGTTTTGACATTTCAAGAAATATCAGGTTAGTGCCCCCTTTTAGAGAAAAAGAAATAAACAAATATTTTATCTATTTTGAAAATGTTGCAACAATTTTAAATGGCCAAAGGAGCATTGGACTCAGATAATGCAGTATGTAATTTTTGCCAAGGCCCAAGTTATCTATGAATCCCTGTCAGTACAACAGAGTTCTGACTATGATTTGGTTAAGGAGTGCATATTAAGGATTTATGCGTTAGTCCCTGAGGCTTATCGACAAAAATTCAGAAACTATAAAAAAGAAGCTGGACAGACTTATGATGAATTTACTATAGAAAAAGAAAAGTTATTTAAAAGATAGTGCTTAGCCAAGAAAATTGAACACGATTATGAAAGTCTTGAACAACACCTGTTACTTGAAGAGTTCAAAAATTGTGTTCCTAATGACGTTAAGAATCATCTTGAAGAGCCTAAGATTGAAATCTTGGAAAATGCTGCACTTGCTGCTGATGAGTATTCCTTAACTCATAAAGTTCCTGTTGTAGGCAAATCATTCACTCAGCAGTCTACTGGTAGAAACGTATTCCAGCCCACTACAACTCCTCCCAAAAATCAATCTGGTACAACTTCTGAAAATCAAGTTTCTGATAAACTTGATTCAAAATCCTTGCTTATTCCTAAGTGTACCTATTGAAAGAATAAAGGACACGTCATTTATGATTGCTTTAAATTGAATTATAGCCATCAGAATCAAGATAGACCTATCCCAAACGCTCTTATTTCTAAGAGGTCAAGGTCACGGTCATGTATTGAAAGCAATACATTTGTTGGGTCTAATGAACTCCAGTCTGATTGTATTATGGAGAATTATGAACCATTCATGTCGAAGGGTTCTATATAACTCTTAGTTGATTCGGTCAATCCTATCCCTATTACAATTTAAAGGGATACAGGAGCTTCTCAGAGTCTTTTATTATCAGGTACTTTGCCTTTTTCTGAGAAGTCCTGATCTAATGAGAGTGTTCTCATTCAGGGAGTAGAGTGCTGCTTTGTTAATGCTCCTCCCCATTCTGAAACTTTGTCATCAGACTTAGTTTCAGAACCTCTGACAGTCGGAATAGTGTTTAACTTCCCCGTTGAGGGCATTCGTTTGTTGCTAGGCAACGACCTAGCTGGAGACAAGGTTGTGGTTAATCCACTTGTAACTTACACGCCTTCTTTTTATCAGAAAGTTGATCCAATTAAAAAAAATCCCCTGAGTTATACCCAGCTTGTGCAGTTACCAGAGCTATGTCAAAGAAAGCTCTTGAAAATGATTTTGATAAGGGAAATATTCCTTTAACTGACACATGTATTGGTCAGGCTTTTGATGAGGTCACTTTCACTTCTAATTTGGATCAATCAAAAGGTCTTGATCACAGTGATCCTCTTTTAAATACTCATTCTCTTTTATCTAATCAGGGTGATAAACGACAATCACTTGTCGTCGAACAGGAAAAATATCCTGAGATCTCCTGTTTGTTTCAGAAGGCTATTAGTGAAACTGAATCCACTGAAGTACCTGTCTGTTATTTCATTAAAAATGGAATTCTTATGTGGAAATGGAGACCTCCCGAGGTACCTGCTAATGACGAGTGGTCAATGACCTATCAGACTGTAGTTCCAAAATCTTACAGACAGGAAATACTTAGTTTGGCCCATGAAACTCCTCTGGCTGGTCATTTAGGGATAAATGAAACATATAACAAGGTCTTGACTCACTCTTATTGGCCAAAAATCAAAAGTGATGTTTGCAAATTTTGTAAATATTGTTATACTTGTTAAATGGTAGGAAAACCCAATCAGAAGATGCCTAAGGCTCATCTGCAACCAATTCCTGCATTTGACGAACCATTTAGCAGAATTATGGTAGATTGTGTTGGTCCCTTACCTAAGACCAAGTCAGGCAACCAATATTTGTTGACCATTATGTGTGCGTCAACAAGATTCCCAGAGGAAATTCCTTTGAGGAATATTATAGTAAAAGCTTTAATAATGCTTTATACTCCATTTGGCTTTCCTAAATCTGTTCAATCAGGTCAAAGTTCAAATATCATGTCTGGAATTTTCCAGCTTGTTGCGCTTGAATTTGGCATTCCCCAGTACAAGTCAAAAGTGAAACTATGGTTTCACAAAACTACTTGAGAGAATATTTGAGTCCTGTAATAGAGGTCATTCTTTCTTGCTCATTCTTCAAAATTTTCTTCAAATTAGATTGTATGGCCCTTACAAAGTAAAGAAGAAAATTAATGAGCTAAATTCTAATTATAGTACTCTGCTCTAAATAAATTAATGGAGTACTAGTATATTGAAAGAGATAGCGAAGTAAATTATGCAATTAATTTAGTTCTACATGTCACACCAAATGAGGATTTAAGTAAAGAAATTCAATTAGACACCGTTGATCTTGGAGCAGCAAATCTTCGGAATTCGGAAATTATGAAAGATCAAGACCAAAAACATTTACATTGGGAACAACACGAAAGAAGTGAACTTAAACAGTTATTATTCGAATATGAGCACTTGTTTCCCGATATTCCTACGAGGGCAAACACAATTTGTCATGACGTTAAAATCATAGAATCAAAACCTGTGAATAAACACCCATACAGGATGAACCCTCTCAAACAGGAATACTTGAAAAAGGAAATTCAATATTTGCTGGAGAACGATTTCATAGAGCCCAGTAAAAGTGATTGGAGTTCACCATGCATACTTGTTCCTAAACCGGGATAAAACTTTCCGTATGTGCACTGATCATAGGAAGGTGAACAGAGTGACAAAACAGATTCATTTCCATTACCAAGAATCGATGATTGTATTGATAAAATTGGAAATGCCAAGTACGTCACCACATTTGACCTTCTAAAAGGATTTTGTCAAATTCCACTTACGGAAAGAGCGAAAGAAATTTCGGCGTTTGTGACTCCAGATGGACTCTATCAATATAAAGTAATGCCGTTTGGGATGAAATGTTCTCCAAGTACGTTTCAACGCTTGATGAATACGATTACCTCTGGTCTAGATAATTGTGATGCTTATATTGATGATGTCCTCATCTACAACGACACCTGGAAAGGACATGTAGCCACGATTCAGAAATTCTTTGAAAGACTCACTGATACTAATTTGACAAGAAATTTATCTCAAAGTTAGTTTCTTCCGTGCTTGTGTAACTTTTCTAGGACATATTGTGGGACATGGTCAAGTTAAACCTGTTGATGCTAAGGTGAAGGCTATCTCTGATTTTCCTGTGCCTGTCAGTAAAAAGCAACTGATGCGATTTTTAGGTATGGCCGGATACTATCGAAAGTTTTGCTCCAATTTTTCCAATATTGCTGAACCTCTGGCAAATTTGTTAAGTAAGAGAAGCAAGTTTCTCTGGACCGAAACATGTGAGGAAGCTTTCGACAGATTAAAAGCCATACTCAAACGTGCGCCGGTTCTCACAGCTCCAAATTTCAATCAGTCTTTTAAATTATATGTGGATGCAAGTGATGTTGTGGTTGGCGCAGTATTGATTCAAGAAGACAGAAATGGTGTTGGTCACCCAGTGTGCTATTTCTCTAAGAAATTAAAAAAGCACCAAAGAAATTACTCAGCAATCGAGAAGGAATATTTGCCTTTAATATTGGCGTTAGAACATTTTGAAGTTTACATTAGGTCAGTTCCTTCTTCGGTTGTTGTGTATAGTGATCACAACCACCTTACTTTCATCGGCAAAATGAAACTCAAAGAGTATTAAGGTGGAGTTTGTTTTTGCAAGAGTATAATCTCAACATCAGGGACATCAAAGGAAAAAACAATTTGATTGCAACTGCACTTTCCCGTGTATAGAAATATTATTTCATATACACTTTATATAATTCATAAGAATTTTCTTATGTAAATTTGTTTACCTCATGTACAATTTACATACGGTAAAAAGAAAGCTTTATTATATAAATCTCTCTTTTTTTTCGGGGGAAGTTCTACGTATATGTAATTAAATTGCTTGTGTGTTAGTTTTAAAATTCTTTTTCATTTTATTTTTGTTTCATTACATTTTACTGTAATGATTAGTGCAGGGATTCGAAATTCTTTTTCAGTAAATCTGTTTATCTAAGATGTAAAACGTATTACATTTGCAATAGTTTTAGTTTACCTTGGTCCGCTGTAGTGTAAGCGCTACGCTAAAACTATTGGCTATTGAAAAGGTCATTTCGTCTACTCTGGATAAATAATGTGTAATTGTTAAATTTGTTTCAGAGTAATAGTAGATAGTGGTTCTTCCTAAGTGACGAATGGCATTTTTCTTATTGCGTGTTTCAAGTGCTAGGAGACCTCGTAGTCTGTCTCGCGAGAACGAGATGATAATTAGGGTGTATATATTACCCTTTCTGAGAGCTCGTCAGTCAGTTGTATTCCTGATACCCAGAAGGCCGGGTAGGTTATTTTATTGTTGAAACCAGATTGTTTTTTT
>JAECUM010017112.1:0-36401 GCA_016617855.1 Megalonaias nervosa | reverse complement strand
ATACAATTCCTCACATTTGATTTCAAATTGATTTACTTCCAAGAATAGACTGTTTTCTTCAAAATCGCATTTCGTTCTGGTGTCTTCTCAGATATATGACATGAATAACCACATACATCTGTAGGAACAATTGAATGTTTATTCGTTTAGGATGATTATGAATACATATGGCGTTCATACTATTGTTTGCATTGATAACTACTAAAATTAGATAATTAATAAAAAGTAACATCTGTCCCTGAGCGAAATCATTATGTTTTAATTCCATTTAAGTGCCATTTAATGAGTACAACTGACTCTACGTGCTATGACATGATTACATATCAACCAGCAAACAAGAAAAACTAACAATCAAATAAATAAAAATGACAAACAGTATCACAGCGAAGCTGGAGCAGACAGGACATTCGTTTGTCCATTTAATTATAACATTAATTTTACTGACTGAATTTTCTCACAATTTCAAGATGGCCATTAGCTCTTGCCAACTCGAATGCTGTGATACCTTCATATGTTTCACTGTTAATATCCACGTCTTTCCTCGACAATACTAAATCTACTAATTCTTCTTTGCCGTACTCCGCCGCCCAGTGAAGAATTGTTCGTCCACTTTTTGCATCCCCAGCGTTAATATCTGCCCCACCATTCAACAGGATTCTGACGACTTCTGTATTATTGTGGAATGCTGCGAGATGCAAGCATTTTAGGCCGTCAAAATTTCTTATTTCAGGATTAAATTGGGATGATACATTGCACATGAAAAGAGAAACCATTTCAGAATCACCAATTTGGCAGGCTGTATGTAAAGGAGTATTACCCCGGTGATCTTGTATGTCCGTACGTGCACCTGCTTCCAGAAGCCTTCTTACAATGACTGTCTGTCGTGTTAACACAGCCAAATGTAATGGTGTTTGAAAAAGAAAGTTGCAAATGTTCAGCAGGTCAGAATTGCATAGAAGATCGATGATTTTGATAGCAAGGTTTTCTTGTTCCATAATTATCACATCATGAAGGAACGTGTCACCATCCATGTCTTGGACGGTCAAGACTTTCATAGCTTTGAATCCAGTCAAAGTTATTTCATCTGTGAACTCATGCGTTGCTTCTGAATATTTGTAAAGGTATTCACCTTTATAATTTGACACACCGAATAACTTGAACTGATCGCAGACGTTCTCTAAATGGACGTTTCTTTCTCCATAATGGATTCCACCTTGTTGGTCTTCAACAGGAAATATATGGTTTTCTACAGAAGGCATTTTTGAAGGAGTCAACTGAAAAAGATATCAACAAGACTTAAATTGGAAATAAATTACGAAACTGAACTTGTGATAGCATTTATTATTTTGTTATGTAAGACAGTTTATTTAATATCATTAAGTTTCATAGAATAATTTATTATTATTTTGTTATGTATAATAATGCGTTATTATCATTTTATTATGTATAGTCAATAAATCCAGAAAGACATCAGAGTAATATTTATGACAATATGAACTTTGTCATTTGAGAAATCCATTCGCACGCACAAGCTTATATATTAACTTGCGTAAACCTCAGACTCAGAATAATCAACAAATACGTAATGGTTTGTTTGTGCATGTTGATTTATAACTAGATATGGAACAATTTTGCATTTATCGTTACAAATGAAGGCTAAAGTTGATTTCTCTCAGATAATAAACTTTTTGACGAAATTTAAGGATAGATATAGATAGATGCAATTTTATTAATAAATAAATAGAAAATAAACATACCTCTTTACAAGAACTTGATGTGATTTGCCTTTTGTTTAATATCTTGTTTTGTGAATAAAACGGGCTCTTAGATTTATAGCTTTGAAATATATTCCACTTCCGGCTTTCCGATACTCATGTACACGTTACTATACTCTAGTCTAGAGTCTAGGCTTCCGATCGTAGGTATATATACACACACACACATGCAACATGTATATTCGGGAAATCCCGAACACTCAGTTTTTAGCCAAACCAATCGCTGGATGAACTAAGCAAATTTTATATGCTGATGGAGTGAAAAACCTTCGGATGAATATGCCGTTATTAAGAAATCAGCAAAGTAGTTTCGTTGAAATCATATCCAATTAAGTTAAAGACAGTTAGGAGCGCACCAGAGTAATAGGGTAATACGTTCTGTATTTTGACCTAGTTCGTAATTGTTGCACAAGTATGTAGGCTTGTTATATCGGATTCACTGTACTAATTCAGCTCTAATTTTAAGCCCGAGTAAACACCATGATATTAAATATACAATAACTTGACATTTACGAACGCTCGTCATCGAATCTATATTTCTCTGTATATACCCATCCTTGACGCAAAGTTCTGTGTGGAACGCCACATGATAGATTTTATTTATTTACACGTGATTTCATTTTCGCACCTCAGGAATCGGATTCCAATGTCAATAGTGAATCTTCCAAAGTCACGTCTGTATAAGGACTGAAATTCCATCAAGAAAATATTGTCTTTATTTTCATTTGCAAGTCGGATCAAATCTCAAACGATTATTTTTACTAACATTTTACTTACATTATCAAACTATCCTGGCCAGCCAGACCCATATATAATCAAGCTTATGTTAACCCATTTCTTGACTGGTTCTCATTCTTCCAAATAATTAGCAGCGGAAATGGAGAGAGAGAGAGAGAGAGAGAGAGAGAGAGAGAGAACGATATATTGAGAGAGAGAGAGAGAGAGAGAGAAACAGATGTTGAGTCCAAACTGAGTGCTTTCGCGATTATACAGAAATATTTCACGACGTTTAATCAATTACAATACAATTTTCCATGTGAATCTCAGGGTTAATATTTATTCGAAAGGTTAGTCGAAAAGTAACTGATTTTAGGAAGTTCTATATATTTATTGTGGAGATGGTGGCAGATGAAATTCGACATAGTTTGTATGACACTTTTAAACAGCAATGCTTGAACATATATTAATTTGTATCTTCATGGATACCGCTTGTGATTGACGACACATTAATTTATAACTTCAATAAAAGCGTTAGGCCCTTAGTATGACCTAAATCGATTAGTATGATGCGATGCATTTAGTATGATGTTGAGCATTTAGTATGATGCGAAGCATTTAGTATGACGCCAAGCATTTAGTATGATGTGAAGCATTTAGTATGATGCCAAGCATTTAGCATGATGTAAAGCATTTAGCATGATGCCAAGCATTTAGTATGATGTGAAGCATTTAGTATGATGCCAAGCATTTAGTATGATGTGAAGCATTTAGTATGATGCGAAGCTTGATATGAGACGAACTTTTCGATTATTGGCAGGCTAAACATTATTTGTTTGAAAATATTTAAATATTTCTAATAAAATCTTGAACTAGGCAATGTATTCAACGAGAAGACAAATAATGATTTCCTAAGTAAATTAGATTTTAATATCTTAACTATTCGATATTTTCTTTACGGTTAGGCTCCGGATGGTATATATATATATATATATATATATATATATATATATATATATATATATATATATATATATATATATATATATGTATATATAATTAGCAGCGGAAATGCCGTTCTTGCATATATTATTAACGAGAGAGAGAGAGAGAGAGAGAGAGAGAGAGGGGCCATTGTGTTTGTACACACCTTAATCTAAAACTTCAAGAAAAGCGTTAGGTCATTAGTATTATGTGAAGCTTGATATGAGGCGAACAATTCGACCCTTAAATGGTCTAATTTTGACTGCCTAAAAATTATTTGTTTGAAATATTGTTAATATCCATTTTGACATCGGTGTGTCTTCGGCAAAGGAAATCCGCTAACATTTCCGCGGACTGTCTTTCTGACAAAATCTTGATCGAGGTATTGTATTTAATGGGGAGCTATATAACGGTTGCCTGAGTAAGCCAGATTTTAATATTTTATCTATTCGGTATTTTCGTTATCTATTAAAGCGGTTTGATTTATGCTTTCATGCACCCTATAAAGCTTGGTTTTGAAGGCAGGCAGGCTCTCTCTCTCTCTCTCTCTCTCTCTCTCTCTCTCTCTGTGTTACTTTGGATTTTTAACGTAGCTTTAACAATTTCACAGTCATATTGCTACGATGTCTAGATTGTGGAAGTTTATAGCGATGTTTAGGATTAGGGCATCATGCCGCAAACATGTAGTACCATGTCTCACGCAGTCACATTCTTTTGACACCAGGCTGACCAGTCCTAATACTAACATCTTAATGCTGAGGGCCAAGAGAGGCAGCTGCAAGTACAATTTTTATAAATCTTTGGTATGACTCGACGTAGGTTCGAACTCGCGAACTCCCGCGTCCGAGGCGGACGCTCTAACCACTTAAGACTCCGGAGCGGTCGTCCTCAAAGCTAGTTTATTTCAAAGAACTCCGGTCCTAAAGACAAGGGACCGTATATGATTAATCATGTAACGATTAATCAGCTAACACCCACTTGGCAGGAAGAAAAAGAAACTAATTGAAATGCACGAGGTAAGGAAATTGCATTACAAATATATTTCGACACTTGTAATTCTCGAGACAGGTTACTGATTACAGATACAAAATATAAAAAACTTGTTTCATATATATATATATATATATATATATATATATATATATATATATATATATATATATATATATATATATATATATATATATATATATATATAAGAATACAAATCATATGGCAAATAACAGTCCTTTCAAGTGCACTGGATCCAGCTAGGGATCACGTGACGTGTGTCAGGGATTGATTAAGATAAATGCAATAAACTGACAACGAACAGTGCAAAACTAGTATCTAACTAGCCTGAGCGCATTTGACTCTTAATGAGTCTTTTTCAAAGGCAAATACAAAACATAGACAAAACAAACAAATAAAACAGAAAAAACGTTGTGTTTGCAAAACTTTACATGACTATTTCTAGAGGAATTAAACTTTTAAATTTATTATATTTCGACTAGTTTATTTCAACTTGTTGCGGAAACTGGAAAATATTTTATATTGACCTAGAAATCGATGAGCGATAACATGTTATTTTATGTAAATTTATGAAAGCGCAAATTATATCCCGGATATTTCATTGTTATATTAGTAATTATATGTTATTGGGTGACTAATAAGCAAATTTAGAGAATTATTTAAAAGAAAATGTGTCGGCTGCAAAAATTTAATTTTATTTGTGCATGGCTGTCTTTTTCTCGTCTTCTTGGTTTAAACCGCTTGGTTTCAATGTTTTAAGGCGACGTATCCAGTAAGATTCCTTTTCTTTCCTGGTTTCGGAACTCCAGTTGGGGTTGTGAGCAAATTGCAATAAGTGTTATATCACTGAAAGCGTGGCCAAGGGAGGAGAAGTGTTCCGCGACTGGGCTTCTGTACAGTTTCTTTGTCATCCAATCAGATCTGTGAAGGTTGATCCTTTTGTGTAACTTTTCAGTTTCTCCGACATACTGAATGCTACAGATCTTACACGTGATGAGATAAATTACATTCTCTGTTTTGTACGTTTTGTTTGGACCATGTATGTTCAGCTTTTCTCTAGTCACTTTGCTAGTAAATGTCCTGGTCTCTATTGTATGTTGACAGGTTTTGCACCTTTTATCGCCACAGGGGCCAGATTGACTAGTGTGGTCTTGGTTAGTGATTGGTGATAGCTTCGCCCTAACCAGGATGTCCTTGAGGGTTATTTTTGGGGTTGTCTGGATGGTAGGTCAGGATAAATGGTATCCTATCAGCCTTTTCCTTCTCTCCGTATTTTAGAAGGTCATTGCGGTTTGTTTGTTTTGCCCTTTGGGTTACCTCCACAATTAGGTCTTTGTCGTAGCCTTGGTAAAAAGAATGTTTAGATAACTATTCAGACCTTATTTGGAATGTTTCATCGTGGGAGCAAATTCTGCGTATCCTCGTAAACCCAGAAAACCCAAGGGAAGGTAGATTTTATACATAACACTTCCCCTCATAAAGAAAAAGAAAGATTTACACAATAAAGCTTTCATTTTACTGTAAGTCAAATATGCATGTGGTAAAAAAAAAAACCATAAGATGAAATCTTATGATTGAGACACAAAGTATACATGAAAAACAAAATATTTCTATACACGTGAAAGTGCATCTGCTATTAAATTGTCTTTTCCCTTGATGTGCCTGATGTCAGTATTATATTCCTGCAACAACAAAGTCCACCTTAATAATCTCTGATGTTTGTTTTTCATCTTGCCGATGAATGTAAGGGAGTTGTGATCACTAAACCCAATAATATGAAGAAGGAGCTTAACTAATGTAAACTTCAAAGTGTTGTAATACCAATATCAAAGCTTAACATTCCTTCTCGATTGTGGAGTAATTTCTCTGGTGCTTATTTAATTTCTTAGAAAAATAGCACACTGGATGATCAACACCATGTTCATCTTCTTGAATCAATACTGCTCCAACCCATCATCACCTGCATCAACAGACAGTTTAAATGATTGGCTTAAATTTGGAGCTGTAAGAACTAGTGCACTCTTAAGTATGGCCTTTAACTTATCAAAAGCCTCCTGACATTTTTTCAGACCAATGAAACTTGGTTTTCTTGCTCAATAAATTTGTCAGGGGTTCAGCAATTATGGAAAAAATTGGAACAAAATTTCCGATAGTATCCAGCCATACATAAAAATCGCATCAGTTGTTTTGTACTGATAGGCACAGGGAATGTAGAGATAGCCTTGACCTTAGAATCTATAGGATTAACTTGTCCATGTCCCACGATATGTCTTAGAAATGTTACACAAGCACGGCAAAACTCACTTTTGGATAAATTAATTGTCAAACTTGAGTCTGTCAAAGAATTTCCGAACTGTAGCTAAATGATCTTTCCATGTGTCGTTGTAGATGATGACATCATCGATGTAAGCATCACAATTATCTAGACCAGATGTAATCATGTTTATTAAACGTTGAAAAGTACTTGGCGAACTTTCATCCCAAACGGCATCACTTTATATTGATAAAGTCCATCTGGAGTCATGAATGCCGAAATTTCCTTTGCCCTTCCCGTTAGTGGAATTTGCCAAAATCCTTTCAGAAGGCCCAATTTAGTAACATACTTTGCATTTCCTATTTTATCAATGCAGTCATCGATTCCTGGTAATGGAAATGAATATGTTTTAGTCACACTTTTCACCTTTCTATAATTAGTGAACATGCGGAAAGTTTTATCTGGTTTCGGAACAAGTATACATGGTGAACTCCAGTTACTTTTACTCGGCTCTATAAAATAATTCTCTAGCAAATACTGAATTTTTTTTTCAACCATTCCTGTTTGAGAGGGTTTATCCTGTACGGGTGTTGTTTCACAGGTGTGGAATTTACAATTTTGAACGTCATGATAAATTTTTTTTATTCTTGTAGGAACATCTAGAAATGAATGCTCATGTTCAAGCAATAACTGTTTAAGTTCATTACTTTCGTGCTGTGGCAAATGTAAAAGTTTCTGGTCCAGATTATTCATAATTTCTGAATTCCTAAGATTTGTTAATCCAAAATCCGATTCCGATTGCATTCCTTCACTTACATCCTCACTGAGTGGGACAGGTACAACTAAATTAATTGCATGATTAACCTGGCTATTTCTATCAACATACTGGTACTCCTTTAAATTATTTACATCCCAGGAGTACTATTATTATAATTTAACTCATTCATTTTCTTTTTAACTTTGTAAGAGCCGTAATACCTAATCTGAAGAAAATTTTGAAGAATGAGCAAGAGAGACAGAACTCTATCGCCAGACTCAAAAGTTCTCTCCACTGAAGTTCTGTCGAACCATAATTTCACTTTTGACTTGAATTGCTTGATGCCAAATTCAAGCATAATTAGCTGGAAAATTCCAGACATAAAATTTGACCCTTGATCAGATTGGACAGATTTGGGAAGGCCAAAATGAGTAAAAAACTTTATCAAAGCTTTTACTATTGTTTTAGTTTTAATATTCCTCAAAGGAATTGCGTCTGGGAATCTTGCTGATGCACACATTATGGTCAACAAGTAATGGTTCCCTGACTTGGTCTTAGGTAAGGGACCGACACAACCTACCATTATTCTGCTAAATGGTTCGTCAAGCTAACAAACAAAGAACTAAATTAAATATACATAACAATATATACAAGATTGTTGAGATTAGTATGTACTATCACGGATCTTCCTGTAAGATCCAAGGATTGCACTTTCCGGTCTGTACGGCGTACACTTGGAACTCACTTTAGTAACATCTATATATCTTGATTTCTGGCATAGGAATCCGGAGTCATCGTGTATTTAGATGAGGATTAATTATTCGGTCGATAAACAGATGCTCCTACGAACTAATGCCTTTATTAGCGACATTTTAGCTTCCTTTTTTAAGTGTGGGCTTGGTCGAGTAGGTGTGGGAATTGGTGTGAGCAGGCAAGGCAATGGGTGAAGTAACACGAAACCTGGGTTCTAATCGCAGTAGAGTACGGATTAATAATTCTCGAACCTGTTTGACAAACGCACCCACACCCAGATATCTGCCTACGTGGATTTCTATTTCTCTTAACAATCAATTTTGACCAAATATCAATAGTACACTGCTACGTACCATATGGTATATGAATACATGTTATACGTGCATTACTTTGCACATTAAATCTGTCCGGTCTGCTGTACTGCATGACAAATTGATGAGTAAAGTGGTATGTGCGTAGAAAAGGACACTTCCTGGTGCAGAACAGTAAGCATTGATACTTGTACACCTTTGTACTAGGTCAAATTTTACTGTGTTCGGAAGTAGCCTTATCTCAAGTTTACAAGTAGCTCTTGCCGACAATTTAGATGCAGGTGCCAAAGAACAATAATAATAACAATAAAATATTTAATGTATGAGAAAAATCTAAAATACACCTATTAGTCAATGAACGGATTTTAAGTAAAAGTGAGAAAAATGAGGGGGTGGGAATGATAATATAAATTAACAAACTTTACAATAGGATCACTTCAAAATTTATGTCTATTTAGCTGAAACAAGGCAATCACCATTGATATATTTGTTGATTCGGATCATTCTAATTTTTATACGTCAGAGTAATCGCAAATAATCTATTTTTATAGTATTTTCCCTCTTATTTTTGAGGGATTGGGGATGAGAAGCCTGTATGGAACTAATTTATTGGAAATTGTTTGTCGGGATTATGGTGTGTGTGTGTGTGTGTGTGTGTGTGTGTGTGTGTGTGTGTGTGTGTGTGTACTTGGGTCACAGTGCGCAATGATTAATTAGGTATTGATACTGTCCAGTGAGATATGTGATCCTCTTGACAGTTGATCCTCTTTAAAAATTCCGGATACCTATGAGAAGAACTCAAACTGTAAGTTACTTTTGATTAACATGTGATTTTTCTGGAGTAGGACGCAGTGGAAAGTTCAGTATTGAAAACCGATTGTAGAGAATATATAGGGAGAATAAATGTGTACCGAGTCCACGTCAACGTGTACTCTTTCTAGGGTTAATTTTCACAAACTCATTATATAAATACCGACTATTAGTGACGGATGTGAAGAATTGGGCTACATAAATGCTTAACTTCCGAAATGAAATGACGTCTTAGCAAACTCACGTTGATTCTGACATATGAATACAGCCATCTTAGGAGTTACAGTACAGATTGAGGACAATTCATTCAACTAAGTACACTATTAGATTTGTCCTAGACTGAATACAGTGCATTCACTGAAGTGATTTGTCCTACACTGAGTACAATACATTCAAAGAAGTACACTATTGTCCTAGACAGAATTAAATGCATTCAACGAAGTACACTACTGGAATTTTCCCAGAATGAGTACAATTCATTCAATGAAGTAGAGTACTGGATTTTGTCCCAGACTGAATTTAATGTATTCAACGAAGTACGCTACTGGATTTGTCCTAGAATGACTACAATTCATTCAAGGAAGCGCAATATTGGATTTGTCCAAGACTGAGTTCAGTGTATTCAACGAAGAATGAAGCAGATACAGTTTATTAAGTGGAGTTTATTAAGTGGATGTTTCATCCCTTAACATTATACTAAATTTACCGTCAAATATTAATCATGCATGAGTAACTTTTCTTCATATTGTGAATATAATAATCCCATTACCTCCACCTTTTCCTATCTATCAATCTAGCATACATATAGACAGACAGAAATACATACACGCACGCACGCACTTACGAACGCACACACATACATACATACACGCACGCAAGCACAAACGCATACATACATACATACACACACACACACACACACATACATACATACATACATGCATGCATGCATGCATACATGCATACATACATACATATTCATAGTACAGTAGCTATCACTTTCTGTCTCTCTCTTTCTAAAACGAACAAGCCTTGTTTGCAGAAACCATTTTCATCTAAATCAATACAGTTCTCAGTTGTTATTTACATAACAGTAACACTTTTTTTCTGATTGATAATATAGCTTGCATTCTTTCTTAAATTAAAAAATATGGGCAGTTAATTTTTGGAAAAATATCCCACGTCTATCAACATATTGCTGGAGTGATAAAATCAACAGATTGAAAATAAAATAAAAGATTTCTTCTTTAAATGCATAATTAAATAGGTCATGACACCAGTTTTTTAATCCCATGTTCTATTTTATTTATTAAATATTGTTGTTGTTGTAGGGTTTAACGCCATTTTTCAGCACAAGATAGGTTATACATGGTGGCCAGCATTAATGGTGGAGGAAGAACACAGAAAAACCCCGGAAAGAACCACCGATCCACGAGAAGCTACAGGCAAGCTTCCTCACATACCCACATAGGCCGAACCCGAGACTCAAACCCACACAGACAGAGGTGAGATGGCAGTGATCTGTAACGGTGAGCGCTTTAGACCGCTGGGCCACTCTTTATTATATGTAATATGTAGGAGCCATATTTTATATGCTCGCCACACCAGAAAGGAAAATATTTTTATATTTCTACAGCAACAAAATATCGCTTGGAAGTTCCATATTGTTATTGTCACTGTTGACAACTATATTCAGACCGTCCATGGCGTTACGTGGTCTGTTTACGCTTGGTTTTAGACACATGTATTTTTGAGGATAACAGATTTGTAACGGATTATTAAAGAAAGCTGAAATGATTACGTATATCTGAGTTGTACTGAAACTTAGGCTTGGCGATAAGAATAACATTACCTACAAACATGTAAGAAATGTAAACACTTGAATAGATGTTCATAGAATTCACATTACAGTAAAGAATGAGATATGGCCATGGAAACTGGAGCTGATTACGGGTTTATTTGTGAGCAAGATAAAACGAAACTTGAAAATAATCTGTGAAAACCATGCACGCATTTTGACCGGAAATTCTACCTACTGAAAATTTTTTATATTTTCTCTGCCTTCCTAGACTTACATATTAAATATTTCGTAAATGTATTTAACTTCCTAAGCTTCTATTTGTAAGCAAACTTTGTTAAAAATGTAAAAATGTATTGACAGTAGCTTCTGCAGCATCATTGCCTCCTTCTCATCCTGCAACTACAATGTACCATCAGCAATATCATGATGGCGAATTACCCTGAAGATGCCTACATATTTCGTTAGTCTTACAAATGTGTTCCGGAGTGTGACATATAGATGAACAAAAGTTGTTTATATCTCGCCCTGTAAACAATGGCGTAGTTTATATAACAATGGAGACAAATTGTTTATTCACAAAGACATTTTGATCTATATACCTCAAAAGCATTCATATTGATGAAGTGGAAGAGCGCGCGCGCGCAAACACACACACACACACACACTAAAACTAGTCCCCACATAGCGGATAGGAGAAATCCTGCCAGTGAGTAATTATTCTTATATGTAAACATCCCCAGCAACGAGCATAGTTGCAAAGAGGCGTGGCTCGATTGTAGCAGTTGTATTTGATGTTTCAGTTTCTGATCAGGTACTTTGTGATTGGCTGGTTATTGCCACTATACAAAATGCGGTATTTTGGATCTAGGTCAATATAGACTTGTATGCGATGACTGATCATCATCGAGGTCAGATACAATTTTGCAAAATCATCTACAATACGATGTATCATTTTCCAGTAGAAAACTGTATCTGCATAATGAACTGTGTAGATTGCTACACTGGGGTCACTAAATATTGTACGCATTCGATATTAACGTTATCTTGAGGCAAACAAGATTTTCCAACATTGGTACCGAAATCACACTTTCACTGAGAATCAGTTCTTCTTCCGCATTTCTACGTTCGCTACAACAATTCTGATGTATATCAAATAAATACTTTAGGTTTCAGGTTGAGGACCTAATCTCCATAAGATAATCAATTTATTAGCACTCTAAGTATTGCTGTACTGTTATGTCCTTGACACTATCAATGGGAATAACCTACAAATAAGAACGCGCGGACAGCGCTCACTTTATGCCCAGAATATGCTCCAAACACGTGACTAAATTAAAAACATCACTCATTCTTATTATAAATCTGTATTCTCCTTTGCTAACGATATTTTAAAATTGTATAAATTAAGTTGTTTAATATGCCCTAGTGAAAATGTTAAGGATATCATTTAAAAAGCAATTTCTGGGTTTTATCGTATTTCGAACGCTCGTTATTTCTTCCACATTGTAAAATAATCTTGATCGAATCTACTATCATTTATGCAGACTATGGATTCGTAAAATATTTTGTACATTTGTCATATTTATCTATCAATATCAGTCACTCCCATACAAGTAAATTGGTGAATATATACAAAGCAGACGGATTCAGCACAATAATTGTACTGCCAGTTATGATTCTGGATGGTATTAAACAAACTGAAAGCAGTCCTTTTCTATTTTCCCGGAAATGCAGTAATATCAATTTTTCAATAAAGTGTTTAAATACAGGTAGTTCCTATTATTCTACTTTGTATTTCAATTCCACCTATACGTCTTCCGATATTCGTGATTTTATTATCATGACACCAGAGATAATCTTTTAGAAATAATTAATATTTTTTAAAATTTATGTTCTAGCGTAAGTATCATTCTAATTTTGAGAATGAAGAGTTATTATTATTATTATTATTATTATTATTATTATTAATCATATAACAAAGGTTTACAATGCTCTCGACGGTTCAGATGTTGGCTTGGCTTTGGTAGGTTTACAATGCTCTCGACGGTTCAGATGTTGGCTTGGCTTTGGTAGGTTTACAATGCTCTCGACGGTTCAGATGTTGGCTTGGCTTTGGTAGGTTTACAATGCTCTCGACGGTTCAGATGTTGGCTTGGCTTTAAGAGTGTTGAGTACAAGGAATGCGGCATAGTATAGTCTTACGTTTGAGCAGCACAATTCCAAATTGAGCTCAAAACCAAAGATGTGTAAAGCATGTGCATTAGCACTGTGCAATCCGGGTTCCTATTATTATTGTTATTATTATTGCTGAACTCACAACCATGTGAATCGCAATTAATTAGTTCTTTTTCATTGTTATGCCTTGTATGTAAGTGCATGCATATTTTCTGTAAAACCATTGAAACCGGCATCGAGATCCTTGATGTTATATTTCTTTCTTGTTACAGTTGGGGAGACAGTGCTAATAAGCTTAATCTCCCATGTCATATGTTTGTAATTGTATTTGACAAAGTTCCTCAAATAAATATGGTTGAACTAAAACCTATTAACATTCTTAACTACTTTGTCAGTGCCGTCAGTTATTAACAGTTCAGTTCAATCAGCTACAAACTTCCTTGTTAGTGCCATTAACTAAAAAAGTCCTTGTTAGTGCTGTCAATAACATCTTCTCCTTCAGCAGCTATAACAAATATTTCCTGCTTATGCAATGGATGTCCCCCCCCCATTTTTTTAGCCTTATCATAAACAGCTTGTACTTAATAAGCAAATTAATCGGCATGTGCTTGAAAAGAAAAGAAAGATAATGTTATCCAGGAAACAATTATGTTGGCTCCGACCCACCAATGACTGCGTTGCCCAGTGAAATATTTCAAAACAGATCGGTGAAGTTCATCTTCTCGCTACAACGATTGGATTTCGCTCGAGAGTAAATTTTTTTCACTGTACCAGCTGTTTTCGTGAACACAAATACTCTTCGTTTGTATATTTTTCTCTGTCTTTCTAAATGCGAGTTATCTGCTGTTCTGCAGAACTCAGGATTCATCGTATTTGATTATAACCGTCACGGCATGTTCACAAGCTCTTAAAATTAATACCATCATTTAGCAAATGCATAAAAGGGATCAAAATTCATTATTTGGCCGTGGTTTCCAGTGCAATTTTCAAAAACGTGTGTAATATCGCTTTTGAAAGGCAACAAAAAACTTTTGAAAACCTATAAATATACTCTGTAAGGTGGTCTTACCCACGGTTATAAGGTAATGACTGTCAGTTATTGGTAAATATTAAAACTTCTTTGCGAATTCTTCTATCTAAGGCACACCTTGTTGAAGTATTTATAAAAGCGACAGCTTTTTTAACACAAGTAAATGAATGTGTGGAGACCAGACTGGCTCTAGTATTCTGTGGGCTCAGTTTTGCCAAAAATTATTAAGCTTGAAAGAGAATTTAGACATAACGTATCATTAGCGGTATTTGGAAATGTATTTTCAGCGTATTCAGTGTGTATTAATTGTATTTTCAAGTTCATATCCACAGTGAATATTTTCCCTTTAAATATACTTTCTCTCTTTTCGTTATTGCCAGTGACAACATAGGGCTAAGTTCTCGACGAGATTCGATGAGATGCAGCAGTGAGAATATAATATGTTTAAAAAAGATATGTATTAAAATGATATTGAACATTGCTACACTTGTAGAGTTATGCAACATTAAGATATGATAAAATTTTTACCAAACTAGAATGACTGGTTCTTTTTATTTATCTCAAGTCATATAGATATAATGTTACTGAACATTTTGTATTTAGAATAAAAATTAAAGTAGACTAGGCGATATGATTTTTTATCACATATCTACAAATATTTATCAGAGCAAATATGTTCATATAAAATAGTAATTATTGTCTGAAAAAGCATGCACCAAAATTGATGTTGTTTAAAACAACGGGCTTATGTGAAAAATAAACAAAAATAAGAGGCAGCAGAATGTAAATAAAATCTCCCTATAAACCTTTAGTATTTAGCTACTTTGTATCCTAGAAGCAATGCAATTTATATCATACTGTATCTCCAAAATATCTGGAGATACATATCAAATTGGTGTATGCACGGGATAGACAAAATAAGCCCCATAGCCCGACGCTCGGGGGCCCATTGAAATCTTAATTGGTTCCCGCTCGATTGTCCGTCGGGCCTGGCAAATTATTTAAATTTTCTGAATGAAACCTTGCTCACCACGAAATGTGACATTTTTATTTTCAAGCGTTTGAAAGACGCTGGTAAATTATTCATATACAATGACCTGATTGGATATCATCTGTAGGACCCCCACATTATGGAGGTCGTCTGCTTAACTATATTAAAAACTTTAAACTTTATTTGCACAAAACGAACACGTAACCAATGAATGTGGAACAATAATATTTATGTTCCCTGTATTTCATTGGTTACACTACATTCACTTGTACAGCATTAGCAACAAAAAAGCTGTCCGTTGGTCATGCTGAGCTCGTAATGCATCATTGGTAAAATATATTTAAAAGTACCTATGCGACTGTTTGACAATTTAGGTAAGCTAGGTTATTAGCAATCTGTAAAAGCCCCGAATTCAATATATTCATTCGAAAGGAACTGATGTCATTACATTATATTTTAATCTATTTACATCAGACAGTTTTAGCGTCTTATTCTTCTGATACGGAGTGAGTGTTGTTAGTAATTGACACATTCACTATCACACGATCTAATTACGAAGCTTGCAATGCATCTAATACCTCGTTAATGTTTTCTACTTTGATCGAGAAACAATGAGATTTTTGCAGGGTTCAGAAAGCAAAACTACTCTTAGAACCCCCGGATGGTGATGAAAGGACAGACTATATACTCATCGACCTGACCGCAATGTTGAAAGTATACATGAGTTGGAGATCGCAAAGCAGACGTGTGTGTGCCAAAATTATTAAGAATTCACTAACTGAGGATGAATAAATTGTGCAGTTGATGGATCTTGTTAGCTGTGAGCAAGGTCGGATTAAAGGGGGAGGGGCTGCAAGAGGGTGAGACTACCCAGTCCCACCCATATTCAATTTCCCAGATTACAGTGGATAAAATTCCATGTGTTGAAATAAACTATTCATAGGCCCAAACTGTCTAATACGTAAGCCCAGTATCGCAATATTAATTATGAACATAAAGGGCAGTTTCAGGGCTGCTTTAAGGGTGTATTTGTGGAACCGTAGCCTCCCCCCCCACTTCCTTCGTAAGTGCCCTAGACCTTCAAAAGCCTTCCGGTCCTGGTTGTGTGGCCATCTTCTGCAGAACTTGAATGAGGGTTCCGTCTTGTGACCAATATGTTATTGTCTACCGTTCAGAGTGCACTGTTTTCTTCTACATCCCAGCTATCACTAAACAGGCGTGTTGTTTATAATTATCGGATGATCGCGAACACCCTATAGACGAATAGACTTGTCGCAAAGTATCAAACATGTACACTCATTAGCATAGTACATTTACATCATATATCACATTTGTATAATTTCGTAATATCGCAACTGGAAATGAAGAGAAAAAGTACGTAATAATGTGTTAATGAGACCTCGTATATTTGTAAATATCGTTGTGTAGCTGATACTAAGTGTCCTTTTTGTGGAGTCATATTTTCCTGTATCAACAGTCAGCTACTACAAAGACTTCTCTCATCTCGTGAACCCTTTAACAAATTTGTTGAATTTGATAGGTATATGTCTGATTTACTTGTTTTAATATATGCTCGATGCAACAGACCAAATTTTTAGGTCGATATCTGGTTGTTATTGTTAATCTCTGTAGGCAACATTTAGCTAGACACATGTACGATTAACTAGATTTATGGGGAATGGCCGCGTTTAAAAAGCCATAATGTACGGATTGGTTCAGCAAAAGTCAGGAGTTATCGATATATAATTAAGGGCTTAGTTTATTTAAACTTAACGGAACAGAGTTCAAATTCTGGTTTGTATGGAAACTGACAGATGGGAAATTGACCAGAAAACAGTTGGTAGCCATTTGTTGTCAGACGTATTGCAGTGTTTCGATGCTAGTGAGGCGGGAATTTTATGTCATCCCGATTGGTTACACTGTGGAAGGGGGCGTGGTTTCACACGAAAAACTATCAGTTTAAATGTGCAGTAGTGGAATTTGCAACTCAGTCTGCACTTTTCTACAAGAGAAAAGAACATAAGAACAGAGGGCTCCAAGAAATTTAATGAGTAAATCTCTCGTAAAAAAGCATCCAAGGGGGAAAATGATTGTCTGAAGAACTGACAGACACCAAAAGCTTGAAACACAAGGCATTTGCATAAATCTCATGTAAGTCGTTGATACTATGATGATTTATTTGATTTAACTGCTTGTATTTGCATGTATTTGCAGGGATTTATTTGTTTGAGTCGTAGATCAATTTTCTTGATATGGTATAATTGTGTTGAGTTGTTTATCTGAGTCCGCACAATGATATTTTTCTTTATATGTACATTGACGGCTCGCTAAGTTATAGTCTCGATTATTGTAGGAAATTATGTACCCAGAATTTCATGCTTATTCTATATAGGAAATTATGTATCTAGCATAACTGTGTTGAGTTCATTTATCTGAATTCGTACAATGATATTGTTTATTTATATACCTTGACGAATTGTTGGAATGTAGATGTTACGGGAAGCCGTAGAAATTATCCGAACGAGTTTATTATGTGTACTTGTAACACTAACGTAGGGTAAGGAATTTCATTCATTCTCGAGTAAGGAGACTAGTAAGGAATTAATGTCTCGGTGTGGTGTAAATGGTCATTAGCAGAACATTAGTCTGTGGAACTAGGTTGTATGTTCTGTTATGACCAGTTAGTCTAGATAGCCATCGATGTCTGTTTGAATCCGATAGAATTACATCTGACCTCGAGGGGTGAGACTAATGATTTATTCCCGTATAATGTGACGGAAGATTTAGGTTGCTTTTGTTTATATTTTTACAAGGCGAGATAGTTCGGGAAGAGACACGTTTTACAACCCAAACAAGGGGCTGCCAGAGTAGAGGACCAAAAAGGGGAAAAAAAAGGCGAGATACCAAGAATTTTGGGAAAAGGAGAGTAGAGCGAAACAGACTTACCGGTGCGAAGGAGCCCAGAAGTACAGTCTGAGTGGACCTTTTGGACGGAACCGAACACCAGGTTATGAATCGATACAAGGCAGTGTTATTCGATTTCTCACTCGGTTAAATGATGATTTGATTCTATCGTAAACAGAATCGGCTATTTTTATAATCTTATTTGCATTTTTGAAATTCCTTGATTAAGTTGATTCCAATAGAAAGAAGTGTATCTTTCGAATTGTAACGTTTATATCATTTGTTTGTGAAATTTTATTGTTTTGAAATTTGATTAAATTTTTGTCTTTATTTGTAACGGGGGCTCGTGTTATTCTGTTCTATATATCAGCTCAGATTATTTATTTATTCCACCCATCAGTTCATACTTTGTACTGGCCTTACTCGATACCGGGTAAATTACACCGTTGGCGATCACCTCTAGATACGAAAGCCAAAACCAGTAAACCCGCCACAAATAAGTTGAGGAGGGGTGTACCACACTCGATAATTTAGGATACTTCAGTAATCGAATACACAGAAATGTTGAGAGTATACGATGTTCTTAGATGTACTTACAAATCGTTGTTTCGATAGCGTTCTTTCAAAGGTCTGATTTGAGAAAACATTCCAAATATTATATTAGTTAAAGAGAAACACAGATTAAGATATGAAATTCGAAATTCTATTACCTTATAAGACAATTGAAAATTTCATGAGATTGTGTCGTTAAAACTGATTGAGAGGTTTCAGAAAAGTTTATATAAAGGGATAGATGTATATGTTACTTTGAAGTATGGACGCTTTAGCACTGACATTACATGAATTATATAACGAAATATATGCTATGCTGTGATGAGAAAAGAAATGTAAATTCTTGTGTTATTTTGAAAACCTTAAAATAATGTAATAATTAAACCAGGCCCTCTTCAGCTTAATGTGCACGAGGGTTCCGTATTGTGACCAGTATGTTATTGTCTACCGTTTAGAGAGACTGTATTTTTTACATTCCAGCTTTCACCCAACAGTCGTGTTGTTTATCTTTATCAAATGATCGTGAATATGCTATAGACAGCAATAGACTGCTCCCAAAGGATTAAACATATACACTCATTAGCATAGTACATTTACATCTTAGAATGTTTTAAGCACACTTGTGTAATATCTTTTTACAAGTAATGGACATACGATATCGCAACTGGAAATGACGAGAAAAAGTGCGTAATAATGTGTTAATGAGACCTAGTATATATGTAAATATCGTTGTGTAGCTTAGGTCTCCGGGTTGTGGAGTCATATTTTCCTGTATCAACTGTCAGATGCTACATGGAATTCTCTCACCTCGTGAACCCTTTAATAAACTTGTTGAATTTGATACATGTATGTGTGATTTACCTGTTTTAATATACGCTTGATAATTAGGATACATCAGTTATCGAATACACAGAAATGTTGAGGGTATACGATGTATTTACCAATCGTTGTTTCGATAGCATTCTTTCAAAGAGCTGATATGAGATAATATTCCAAACATTAGATTAATTCAACAGAAACATAGATTCAGATATGTACTTCGAAATTCCCTTCCCCTTATAATAAAATTAATATTTTCATGATATTGTCAAGATTGGGAGAATATAATAATTAACGTCTAAGATTTTCATGGTTCTCAAGAGCAAAAATAAATATTAAAAGTACAAATATAGATAATTGACCACAACAAATACCATCTGTTTGTTATATACTTTAAAAGAATTATTCACGATGCAGGTAGTTGTCAACTAGTTTTTATATAGTACCAACTGCGCAAATTGATCCAAAGCAATCCATTATCTGTCAGCGTGGACTGTGTGCTGGATGATATTTTATTGCAAATATCAAAATCTTCAATGTATGCAATTCATTTTGTTTTGTTTTTTTAAGCTGAAAAAGGAACTGTCATTATTTCTCCATAATTTAAAGACCGTCGACAAAATCTTCACAGCTGAAAGGGAAACTGTCTTTATTTCTCCATAATTTAAAAGTGGAAAGAAACCCCTAAATTCTCTTCATCCCTGAATCCACAAAAATTATAAAGAGAGATCGTAAATTTATCTCAATTGAGGCTATATATATATATATATATATATATATATATATATATATATATATATATATATATATATATATATATATATATATATATATATATAACTGCACAAAATATCCAGATTTTCCGTACGGTTAGCTATCACAGAAAAATCAATAAAATTATAAACAAACATGAATCGGATCAATCTAAGTCGATTTCTGATACCGATACATTTATTTGTACAGACCATACACTTTCTTAGGATTGCATATTGCCAAGAGTAGGAATAATATTTTCTTGACCTGTTTGACATAACGAAAAAACTTTGCAACACAACCAAAATCCTTGCATTAATTCAAACACATATTTTATAACTATCAAGGGAAGAATTTCTTTACTCCAAAAGTAACATTTTTGCTGTTTTCAGTTAGGTACCCCAATGGTGGGATTTAATAAGTAAATTATATGAAAATTTAAAGTCTAATTATAAGATGTTTGTTATATCTTACTTGTATAGCAGTGGACTTTCGGAATAACGTCTGACCTAAATGATGACGTTTTTGACAAGAGCTTTAGCAGTGTCCCAACAGTCATAAACGTGAACATTTTTATTAGTTTCAAATACATCAGTATCGTACACTATACCTTACAGGCCAGATAGCAATAACTAACCAATGAAAATATAGATAAAACTGAAAGTAAAACTAGGCGTGTATACTTCAATCTACGATGCAGCCCTTCTAAGTGACGAGAATAAATCTACAAGGAACGATACCTCTCATTTCTTGACAAAAGTAAATGCTCTCATACATACGGAATTCAAGGTGTAACTCAACTCTAAGTTGGCCGCATTCAAGCTGATATTGACAAGGGGGAATGTAATATAAAACGTGTCCATGGGTGTAACATGATGAGCAAATAGAGGGACATGGGGATATCAACATTAGGCCAGTCATTTTATGGCATAATTGGTGATTGATTATAAGGCCTATGGGAAATTAATATTAGACCTCCATTTTTATGGAATGGAGATAACGAAAAATCCTATATCAATACTTTACATAGAGTGATCAAGATGCAGCACTTTGGTGTCATGTTGGGAAATCCTTGGTCAAGAAATGTTCATATATGGGGCTCTTGTTGACATTTATGCCGTGGAGAGCAAATCATTGTTAGAAATAGTTGACCTGAAATGAAACCATATGACCTCTAATAGGATTAACATTAAAAAGAAAAAGGAAAAATAAAATAAGTGAAATCTAAAAAAGTTACAAACAAGTATGAAAATAAAATATGAAAAATAATCTAGCAAATACGAACAAATTTGAATATGAAATTAAAAATGGAAAACTGCAAATACAAATTGAAAATGCATTGCGTTTAGGCAAATATTAATAGTTGATTCTTTATTCCACAACCTGACGATGTATAACGAGCTAGTAGATAAACCAAAAAGATTACTAAGTAATTTATTTTACTTTATTTTAATAAATGTTTCACTGCTTGATTACTTGTCATTACTTACCAATTACATATTATTACTTGTTATTACTTTCTTTAGACGATATTACTTATTTTAATAATAAAATTACTTAAGACTATTAAATGAAGTACCTCTTAAAGATTACTCTAAACAATGAACGGAATTATTTGGCATTTTATACTTGATGCTAGTAAACGTGTTACTATGTGATCACCAGTTTAACATATCAATTTCTCATTTTTACACAGTCACAATAAAAAATAGATGTAACTTAATTCTATAGAATGAATAAAGGATAATAATTAGTCATCAAATTACCTCACTGTCTGAATATTGCTTTGCAATAATAAAATTACTTGCGAGAATAAAATAATTAAATGTTCCAAATGTTTGAAGTGGTGTTATTGGCTTTGGACTATAGCTCTTTTGTATGGATAAACATCATATGGCTGTACGGGTGGTTTTCTGTGTGATTTTCAATTTGGAAATATTATGTGATGCATTCTGTTCAATCCATGGATACTGTATGTCAACTCTGGCCCTACGCATTTCTGCAAAACCTATCTACATATCAAAACAAAGTAAAGTAATCTTTAATCTGTTATAGGCTTCTTTAGGTATCAAAGGGATCACTTGGTATGCACTGTATGTCATTATGCATACATGCGAAGTGGAAATAATAAATAATGATCAATAGTCGTATGAATTTTTCTGCATGTGTGCAGAGAGGTAACATCATTCCCTTCAGTTGCTTCCTTTTATATATGTGCATGCAAGCACATGCATATCTAAAGCTGTTGCCCGTTATTTATAAAATTACATTGTTCTGACTCTTATGCTTCTTATCATCCATGTTACACCTGTCCCTGCCGTTATTATTGTAAACGTTGTTGTGATTCATTTGAAAAATTATCATTATGATGAAAGTGATTATGATTATGATGATTATTATTATTTTTAATCTGTCTCCAGAAGAAACAATAATTGGCACTTCTTTTCATACTAAATAAAACCTTTAAAATGTATATATGTATTGTTTTCTGAGAGAGAGAGAGAGAGAGAGAGAGAGAGAGAGAAAGGGGGGGGGAGACTCATCTCTTTCCGCCAACGTTCATTAAGAATTAAGCTTCATGAATTTTGCTTATTAAGAAAAAGAAATAAATAAAAAATAAAATCAATCAAAATGAAATGTGGTTTTCCTCGACATAGACATAATTCGGTATCAAGACTTTAACGGTGATTACGTTCCTTCCCTTGGATTTCTTTATGGAAGTGAAGTGAAAGATTTAAGAAGAAATACGGAAAAATTTGAAGATTTTCACACATATTTCACAAAGCAGCTGTAAGGGATTCCTTGGACTGAAGAGCTTACCTTTCTGCTTAGCAGCCTGAATTCCTTGAATCTTCACTTCGTGACATATTGGATATGATCCTGCTTTCGTGATTTTCAGATTTTGTTAGATACTACTGCTGATGTGAGTCCTACCTAATGTGAATGTGAAAATGCATATGTGTATAACGAGAGTAAAATCTCACGTGAGAATGTCGTGGGCACAAAGGTAGCCAATTTGGTGCGGGAGCCGTAATTGTGAAGTGATATTTAGAACTTTTATGCTTACACTAAAAGCGCCTTAGAGTAATTTCGTTTTTAATCGGATCTACACGAACTGGTATTTTAACAAAGCTGACACAGCATTTGCAATTTGCACAACGGGATTTTGCGTTCCATGAAAATGTTTTATCAGTTACCATTCATGCTTTCAAATGCAAAACAAGAATACACCCATAATGGTCCAAGTTGTTTTACTGTGTCTGGTAAATGTACTGTCGGATGTACATTTTCTGACATGTGCTTTTGACCATACAAGACAGAGAATAAGCAACGTAATTTTATAAGAAGTTTTAGAAACCTTGTATTTGAAAGAAAGCAAAAGTATGCGATTTTCTGTAAACAAATCAAGTGAGGAAATAGTTTGATTTTGTTCCATTTTCTAAAGGTTTATTTTATACATAACCTCTTTTCTAATTTAAGTGCAACAATTTTATCATTATGAAGAGTATTCTATAATGCCTTGTTTGCATGCAATATTTTTTACAGCAACGAACCTCGATTAAGCTCGCGCAGAATTTGATAGCTTGTGCAAGCTTGTTTCCTGTTTGATTATGACTGCACAAATTCGCTCATTTCATAATTTAGGCTTGCATAAGCTTGCACATTATAGTATTTGGGATTGTGCAAGCTAGCAGCAATTTCTGTAAGATTGCATTATTTCTTTCATGTGGTTTCCGCAAGCTTGCTGAAAGTTTCCAAATAATACTAGCTTGGACGATAACAGTTTGTGCAAGGTTTTCGCAAGCGTGCATGAAGACAGTGTGATTTCAGTTTGAATAATGTAGAATGACCATTGCAAGATGAAAATTGCATGCATTACTGAAAACTTCACCAATCTGGTTTGTTTTACTTAAAGTCACTTGCATTTGCTTGCTTTTATTTACTCAAAATTACTTGTTTCTGTGCTTACTTAAAAATTACATAGCAAAATTATTGCTTAAAATTTTTTATTTAGTAGATTTATTACTAATATTTTACTTTACAAGAATAATTATCAAGTAATATTATATTGAGTAAAATAATTACTAAGAAATAACATTTTAATTAGTATATATAATTAAGAATGTTATTTTACTTAATAAAATAATTACTAAGTAATAATATTTTACTTAGTAAAATAAATCATTAAGATTATTTAGTAAAATAATTACTTAACATTACTTGAAATTCCATGCTATTACCTGCAATTACTCATCCATTGACAAACTTGTTTTTACTAACTTATTACTTATTTTGAGTAAAGGAAATACCAACTTTGAGTAATTACTAGTAAGTTTTTTAGTGTAGGAGAACAGCTGACATCATATCATTAAGCATACATTTTAAATGAGTAATAGGGGCATAGCACACACTGGATATCATGATGGTGTCGTGTCAAACGTTACTTGCGTACTTTTCAACAAGGAAACAACAGTTGTGATACACAGAAGATGAAAATTCCTAACTCGATCCTTGTTAATGAGAACTAGTAAGTATTGGGACATCATTACCAGAAGAGTATTGACAAATCAGTTTCAGATAATGAATCTAAGTACATCTGAACGTGTGCTCCAAATCGTTAAATAATGTGGAACGAAAGCCTATCCCGGTCTGGTGTATGAAAATTACATGCTCCTATGAAATGATCAACGACAGAATTATATAAGGTGTGACAGCGAGTACCAACAGCATCATCCGCGGATGAAACATCTTGGACACGATATTTGTATTTGATAATACCTTTCCAGTCAGGTTTTAACTGGGAATCGAGAATGAATTATGAATGAATAAATAAAAATATTTAAATCGAACTTTTTAAGTAACTATACAAAATGTCAGGAATAAAAAAAGTTTGTATTGATTTTGACTCTTGGATAATTTGGGGATATTGAAATAATAGTCCTGCATATCATGGGTGCACAAAGCAAACATTTACTTAGGTCAGAATCTATATTGACTGGAACTAAGTTGGCAGCACAGCGAAAGATTTGTATCGATAATAACGGCATAAATAAGCACGTGTAAAGAAAGGAAATCAATTTTATCTATGGGCCGCATGGGGTCCACGACACACATGTTGTCCACCTCTATAAGACTTATATGATACCTATGCACATATAATCTTAAATAATAGACCAATGTTTCTAACTTATAACAAAAACAACACAGAAACATACTGAGTATATTACAAACATTTGATATAGTATATCTAGCACTTGCATTTTATAATTTTTTGACCCATATTGAAAACTGCAGGATCTATAATATTGTCGTTATTTGTCCCATCTCGCACATCAACACACACACACACACACACACACACACACACACACACACAGAGAGGATATTTGACCATGCACAAACACAAGATCTTTGACTATACATACACACAACGATGATCCTTGACCATACACGCAGAGATATTTGACCATACGGACATGCACACAAAGAGAATCATTGACCATAGACACACTCAAAGAGGAACTTTGACCATACACACAGAGATCTTTGACCACACACACACACACACACACACACACACATACACACACAAAGAGGATCTTTGATCATACACACACAGATGGTCTTTGCTCTTAAATAAACACAGAGGATATATGACTCAGTAAATATGCAAACACACAGAGGATCTTTGACCATACATATACCACGAGGAATACTTAGCATGTAGAACATTGGTCATCATTATGAACAACAACAACCACAACAACAATTAAAATTATAAACTAAACGGCAAAACAAAACAAAATGCAAATGCTCCCTACAGTTATAATATCAATTAATAAAATATAGTATAATATATCACAATACTTCAAGATGATACAGCTTTATCCAAATTTTATCAAATTGAATATTATGACTTCCCATAAGTTCTCAATTAACATTATAGTAACAGAACTGTCACCTTTGCTAATTCTAACTTATTATTTTGGAAGCCGGAGAAAAGGGTTTCAACTTCATTCTTTGCATCTTTCATTTAAGAACAATATGGGTGGTTTGGGAGATTATGATGTTCACCGTTAACCAACCGATATCCGTCCCTACCATGAATAATTTTGGACATGTAAATACTTGAACCATCTCTTGGATCACCAAGGAGTCGAGCCAAAAATAATGTTCCTAATACCACATCCGAACTTGAACATGTAATTTACCAAGTTGTGTGTCATTCTGCCTGATTAAATAAAGCATAATGGACTGGCAGACAAATCATGAGACAGGCCTACAGATGGTAAGATACACGTAGGTCTTTAATATACTCCAGAATTCTACCCAGGAAATTATATTTATGGTGAACTGCCTAATAAACATTTCTTACTTATCAGAAAAGTATCGATTTCTAAAGAAATAAAGTAGGAATTCCCTAGTTTCTCAAATATTGTCATAGTAAGTGTTTAGCGAATCAGCAGAAGAATTATCTTTTACTTAGAAGGTTATAGCACTAATATATCCATGCTGAGTAAACGAGTAATGCTAATTGCTTGTTGAAGATTACAGCACTGATATATCCATGCAGTACGATGGCCGATAGCGGCCGACAGAATACGACATCAAAGTAACATGAATTTGTACATGTACGAGGTTATGGTCGCCTTGTATCGCAAGCCAGTGTTTGTCGTCCGTCACCGCATAACTTCTATTGATTTCGAGGAACAAATCAAACTATGCGTGTATTTTGTGCGACAGGGTGTGAAAACCAAAAAGGAAATACAAGTAAGTCATAATTCGGAACCGCTGACCTAAATGAGAAATAACGAATTATGTGCATGCTTATTAATAATAGTCCCAACATACGTTTAATATCAGTGTTTATCTACATTGAAGAGAGATTACATCCCATGTAAATCCTAGCACTATAGGTAAGTTGCATTTCTATCTCAAGAAACCAGAAAGTTCAGGTCCTTCCATCACATATTAATATATTTAAAACCATTAACACATTCAAATTTGTTAAATTATAAAAACTGAGTGAGATCAACTTTCTTTTATTTTTGTTCATGTTTTATATAGAAGTCCTTGTATTTGATTTCGAATTGATTTTCTTCCAAGCTTAAGCTATGTTCTTGAAAATCGCATTTAGTTCTGGTGTCTTTTCATATAAACAACATGAATACGCACATACATCTGTAGCACAATTGAAGGTTTTATTTTATTTGGATCATTATGAATACACATAGCGTTCATACAAGTGTTTGCATTGATAACAAGCAAAATTAGACAATTAATAAAAAATTTAAAAAAAGACAATTAATAAAAAGTAAAACCCGACCCTGTGCGAAAACAAGCGTTATAATTTTAAATTACGACACAGTGCCATTTAATGAGCACAACAAATGTTTGCCGACTCTCTGTGCTCTGAAAAGATTGCATAGCAACCAACAAACAAGCCAAGCAATCGACCAACATACAAAAATGACCAACAATAACACAGCGCGTGATGGAACGGACATGAAATTCATTTTATCATTTAATTATTGACTTAAATTTTCTGACTGAATTTTCTCATAATTTCAAGATGGCCATTTGCTCCTGCCAACTCGAATGCTGTAATACCTTCATATGTTTCACTGTTAATATCCACGTCTTTCCTCGACAATACTAAGTCTACTAATTCTCCTTTGCCGCGCTCCGCCGCCCAGTGAAGAATTGTTCGTCCACTTTTTGCATCTCCAGCGTTAATATCTGCCCCGCCATTCAAAAGAATTCTGACGACCTCAGTGTTATTGTTGAATGCTGCAAGATGTAAGCATTTTAGGCCGTCAAAATTTCTTATTTCATGGTAAAATCGGGATGATACATTGCACATGAGAAGAGAAACCATTTCAGAATCACCAATTAGGCAGGCAGGCTGTATGTCCGTACGTGCACCTGCTTCCAGAAGCCTTCTTACAATGACTGTCTGTCGTGTTAACACAGCCAAATGTAATGGTGTTTGAAAAAGAAAATTGCATATGTTCAGCAGGTCAGAACTACATAGAAGATCGATGATTTTGATAGCAAAGGTTTCTTGTTCCATAATTATCACGTGATGAAGGAACGTGTCACCATCCATGTCTTGGACGGTCAAGACTTTCATAGTTTCGATTCCATTCAAAGTTATTTCATCTGTGAATTCATGCGTTGCATCTGATTTTTTGTAAATATATTTTCCTTCATCGGTTGACACAGTGAGTAACCTAAACTGATCGCAGACATTCACTGAATGGACATTTCTTTCTCTACAATGGATTCCTCCTTGCTTGTCATCAAGAAATATATGATTTTCTACGGAAGGCATTTTTGAAGGAGTCAGCTGAAGAAGATATCAACAAGAACTTAAAACTGGATATAAATTACCAAAGTTAACTTGAACGAACCTTTATTATTTTGCTATGTATACTCAATTAATGAACACAGACGTCAGAGCAAAATTTATGAAAATTGAACTTTGTTATGCCAGAAACGTACGCAGACACTTAACACAATAACCAGTGTCAACGTCAGATTCACACAGTATAATACACAGATATTTAGATATGTATTGGTTTGTTTGTGCATACTGATTGATAACTGTACAGGAATAATTTTAGTATGTGCTTATCGTTACAAATGATGGGGAGGGTAGATTTCACTCGAAGAATAAACTTTGTGACGACATTTATAGATAGATAGATATCGATTGATGATACAATTATATAAATAAATAAAAAATAAATATTTCTGGCACATACCTCTTTGCAAGAACGTGTTGTGATTTGCCTTTTGTCTAATATCTTGTTTTGTGAATAAAAAGGGCTCTTAGATTTATAGCTCTGAAATATATTCAACCTCCGGCTTTCCGATATCCTTCTACGCTTTGCTACTAGGCTACTGATCGTACGTATATATACACACTCATGCGATATGAGTACTCGGGAAATCCCCAACACTCAGTTTCTAGCGAGTCTAATCACTGGATGAACTAAAAAAAAAATTGTATGCTGATGGAGTGAAAAACCTTCAGATGAATATGCCATTATTAAGAAATCAGCAAAACAGGTTTCGTTGAAATCATATCCGAGTTAAATACGTTTGGGAGCGTATCTGAGTAAAGGGTTATACGTTCCATATTTTGACCTAGTTCGTAATTGCGCACAATATGTAGGCTTGTTATATCGGAGTCACGGTACTAATGCGTCTCCAATAGTAAGCCTGTGGAAACACCATGATATTAAATAAACAAAAACTTTATATTTACGAATGCTCGTCATCGAATCTATATTTCTCAGTATATACCCATCCTTGATGCTAGCTTTTGTGCGTAGAAAGCCACACGTCTCGCGTCGAATATATTTTGTTCTGATTTTTTTTTTTTTTTGTACATGTGATTTCAATTTCGCACCTAAGGAATTGGGTGCCAATATCAGTAGTGAGTGTTCCAAAGTCACGTCTGTATAAGGACTGAAATTCCATCAAGAAAATATTGTCTATATTTATTTTCATTTACTACTGGCAACAACTCTCAAACGATTCTTTTTACTAAAATTTTACTCTACGTTATCAACCTCTCCTGGCCAGTCTAACGCATATATAAATCAAGCTCAGTTTATGTTCACCCATTTCTTGACTTGTTCCCATTCTGCCAAATAATTAGGAGAGAGAGAGAGAGAGAGAGAGAGAGAGAGAGAGAGAGAGAGCGCAAAGAATTGAAATAAAATTTGGATCCGTTCTTGGTGCTTTCGCGAGTTGATAAAAACATTTCCTGACTTTTAATCAGTCAGAGTGCATTTTTCCGTGTGAATCCTCGTGTTACATATTTATACTAAAGGTTAGTCGAAAGGTAGTTGATTTTAGGATGTCCCATACATTTATTGTGAAGATGGTCTCAGATGAAATTCGACACAGTTTGTACGATACTTTTTTTTAAGGAGCAATGCTATTGTCAAGAAAACCATTAGGACATTGTGTTCCAACCAGGCCCGGCCCTAGGGCAAGGCGAGCGAAGCAACCGCCTTGGGCCCCGCGCTTTCAGGGGCCCCGCACTGCTGACGGAAATCAACTCCGCAATGCAATTGTTTTGTTGGGGCCCCGCTCATCGCTTGCTGCCTTGGGCCCCGCACATCCTAGGAATATTTCTGGTTCCAACACGTATTAATCTATAACTTCAAGAAAATGGTTAGGTCATTGTTTTTTAAACACATATTAATTTGTAACTCCAAGAAAAACGTTAGGCTATTGTGTTTGGAGACAATTAACCTATATACTCAAGAAAAGCATTGTGCCATTGTGTTTGAAAACACAGTAATCTATAACTTCAGTATATGTGTTGGATCATTGAGTTTAATAACACATTAATTTATAAATTCAATAAAAGCGATACTCCACTGTGTTCAGCCATAAATTAATCTATAACTTCAAGAAAAGCGTTGGGCCATTAGTATGACGCAGTCATTAGTATAATGCGAAGCATTTAGCATGATGAGAAGCTTGATATGAGGCGAACTATTCGATTATTAGCTGGTCTATTCTTACAGAGTGTCTAAACATTATTTGGTTGAAAAAAATTTAATATCCATTTTGCTGTCCGTATGTCCCTGGCAAAGGCATCCAACTCACATTTCCACGACATGAAATGGCCTGTATTGTGTTGATAGTGCCATTTATACGTTTATGAGAATAACTATCTTTCTTGTAAAATCTTGATTGAGGCATTGTATCCAACGGGAAGGAATATAACGGTTGCCTAAGAAATCCAGATTTTAATATATTATCTATTCGATATTTTCATTATCAGTAAACGCGGTTCGATTTATGCCTTCATTCATTCTATGAAGCGTAGTTTTAAATTGAATAAGCACTATGGAAGAATAGAAAGAAAGATATATGAATAATAGATACAGAAACAGTTCACATGTGTGCTGAAAGTTTGTTGAGTTCATAGAGCTCAGGATGCTGTATACGATTAATCGTGTAATGATTCAGATCCCACCCCAGTGGCGGAAAGAATAAAAACAACTAATTGAAATGCACGCTGTAAAGAAATTGCATTACAAATGTATTGCGACTAGGCAGGTTACTGAGTATAGGTATAAAATAAACGTGTATACATATATATATATATATATATATATATATATATATATATATATATATATATATATATATATATATATATATATATACCCACCTGTAAATTATTGACCTTTTATTCATGCGAAAAAATGTTTCATCCTTTTTGTTCCATGACTGCTTTGTTGTTGATGTCAGTATATGCAAGATTTTTGGGGTTTACATAGATTATCACGGATCTTCCTAGCATAGATTATCGCTGATCTTCCTAGCATAGATTATCACGGATCTTTTTAGCATAGATTATCACAGATCTTTTTAGCGTAGATTATCGCTGATCTTCCTGGCATAGATTATCACGGATCTTCCTAGCATAGATTATCACAGATTTTTTTATCATAGATTATCACGGATCTTCCTATACGATCCAGGAAGTGATTGTGTACATAGATATGGTTAATTACTGGTTCGATAAACAGACTTGTCTCCTGCGCACGAATGCTTAAATCAGCAACTTTGTAGGATCCTTTCTTTCTTAATATGGGCTGGGTCGAGATGGTATGGGGATTGGTTCGAGCGGGCAAGATACTGGGTGCAGTAGCACGCAACCCTGAGTTGTAATGTCATGGAGTACGGATTAAAAATTTTCGTACCTGTATGACACACCCACCCACAAACATCACCCACGTGGATTTCTACTTCTCTAAACAGCCAATTCTGACCGAATGTCAATAGCACACTGCATACGGTAGATGAATTCATGTTACACGTGCATTACTTTCCAAATTAAATCTGTCCGGTCTGACTGTAATGCATGAAGAATTGATGAGTAAAGCTGTATGTCTTTGATATAGGACAATTTAGGACTATTTAGGACAATTTAGGACAATTCCTGATGGAGAACAGTAAGCAATATGTGTATACATTTGTACTAGGTCAAACTTGGCTGTGTGCAGAAGTGGGCTCATCTCACGCTTACACGTAGCTCATATTTACATGCAAAAAAACTAAGAATAATAATAACAATAAAACAGTGAATGTGTGAACAAAATCCAAATATATTGTATCGCTTTGTGCACCTATTAGTCAAACCATGGTGTATTAGAACTTCGCTACAATGAACGGATTTTAAGTTGAAGTGGGGAAAATGACGGGGGGTTGGGGTGGGGGGTATGTATGGCAATATAAATTAAACTAACTTAAACAATAGTATCACTTTAAATTCCTGTCTATTCAGCTAAAACAAGGCAATCACCATTAAATAAAGTGGTGGTCTGGGATCATAATCATTTATTATGAGTCAGTACCACTCAGTATAGTCTTAACGTATTTAAAGAGTATTTCTCCCCGCCCCCCGCCCCTTATTTTTGATGGGGCATAAGCAGCTTGTATGGAGGCATTCTAGATCTAAATTAAGGGCATTTGTTTATATTTTAGAATATCAGCATTACGGTATGATTGCTTGCATTGAAAATATAGCTTGCACTCTTTCTTCAAATGAAATACATTAGACAGTTCATTATTTAAAACATATATCTGTCAATATATTTCTTAAGTGATAATAAAAATAAATAAATCAATTTTTAAAAAATTTCTTCTGTAGATGCATAACTGAATAGATCATGACTCCCGTTTTTAATCCCGGTTCTATTTTATTTATAAAATATCATATGTAGAAGCCATGTTTTATATGCTCGCTACACCAGAAAGGAAAATATTTTTGTATTTCTAGAGCAACAAAAATATCGCTTGAAAGTTCCATATTATTATTGGCACGGTGGACAACAATTACATACTGTCCGTGAAGCCACATGGTCTGTTTACGCTCGGTTTCAGACACATTTATTCTTGATGATAACAAAGCTGTGATGAATTTTTAATGAAAGCAGAACTGAATGCGTATATCTGAGTTGTAGTGAAGCTTAGGCTGGGGAATAGGCATAGAATAACCTACAAACATGTATGAAATATAAACACTGAAACAGATTTTCCTAGAATTCTCATAACAGTTAAGAAGGTTATCGGCATACGAATTTCATGGAAACTGGAGCTGATTACAGGTTTATTTGTGAGGAAGGAAAACTAGACTTGAAAATAATTTGTTAAATTATACATGCATTTTGAATGGAAATTTTATGTACTGGAAAAATTATATCTTTTGTCTGTCTTCCAAGACTCTCCACCAAACATATCTCGTAATTGTATTTAACTTCCTAAACTTCTATTTGCAAGCAAACTTTGTTAGAAAATGTGTTGACAGCTGTTCCTGCAGCATCATCGCCTCCTCTTCCTGCAACTATAATGACTCATCAGAATCATCATGATGGTGAAGTACCTTGAAGGTGCTTACAGATTTCGTTAGTCTTACAAACGTGTTAAAGGGTGTTGTATATAGATGTAAAGAAGTTGTTTATATCTCGCCCTATAAACACGTAGTTTATATAACAATGGCGACAAAGTGTTTATTTACACAGATACTTTGACCTATCTACTTGAAGAGTATTCTTATCGATGAAATGAAAAAAACACACACACACACACACACACACACACACACACACAGACTAGACCTAGCCACGTGCATAGTGGCAAGGCGTCCCTCGGATGTATCGTAGAAGTATTCAGTGTTTCACTATCGGTTTAGGTAGTTTGTGATTGGCTGGTTACCGCCACTATATGCATTGAGGTATCTAGGTCAATAGTGGCTTAGGTAGTAAACTGGCTGTTTATTGCCACTATTTGCCTTGCGGTATCTAAGCCAATATTGACAGGTCTGCGATGATTGTTGATATGGATCAATAACAACAATGGGTTCGAAGACCAACATCATCAAAGTCAGATATAATTTTGCAAAAACATCTAAAACACGACGTATCTATAAACTAGTTCATCATTTTCCAGTAGAAGACTATATTTGCATCATGAACTGTAAATCTCTATAACTGGAGTCATTAAGTACAGTACTCAGTCAACACTGTATGTATACAGACGTAAACTCGATTTTCCAAGATTGCTACCGAAACCACAGCTTCATTGAAAATCAGATCTTTCTCCGCATTCCTGCGTTCCCTACAAAAATTCTGATATAAATATGAAACAATGAATTTAGTTTCCACATGAGTAACTTAATTCGACAGGACAACCCACGTATTTATACTCAACGTACTATACTGTACTGATATTTCCTTGACACTAACAATGGGGAAAACGTACAATAAGTACGCGCGGACTGCGCACCATTCATACCTGGAATATGTTCCAAACACGTGACTAAATTAAAAACATCATTCACAGTTATTATTGAATCTGCATTCTCCTTTGCAAATTTTATAAATTACGTTGGGTAATCCCTACTGGAAATATGGATAATAAGGTTGTTTGTTTTTTTTTTTTAAAGCACTTTCTGTGTTTTCATTGTATTTCGAACATTCGTGATTTCCTACAATTTATAAAATAATCTTGATCAAATACACTTTCATTGATACAGACTATGGGTTCTTAAATATGTTGTACATTTGCCAAATGTATATATCATTCTCAACCACTCCCACCCGAGTAAATCTTGCAAGAAATAATGCACACTAGAGGTGAACTTTCGTAAAAATAAAATAGTTCGAAATTCAAGGTATAATTCAATTCTACGTTGTCCTCATGTATAATTAGTTTTTTTTTAACCCTAATCAGGATCAGTGCCTCATCTGTGTATTATCAATTACATGTATGGACATCACCAAATTTGTTGTACCTACTTAATAATAACAATAATAATTATAATGCTAATACTACTAATAATAATAATGCAATATGCAGCATGCAGCATGCATTTATAGGCGTTACTGGTGCATCCTCATAGTCATGGCTATATAAAGCTAAGTAGTGGCGGCATAATGGTCATTTCCTCTTGTCCGCCATCAATCACGTTAAACCCTTGGCTATTTCGCCTTGTTGCTATAAATCCTCAAAGATGGTGACTTAATGTTAAGTTCCCATTGTCTCTCAAGAACCGCAAACAATAGCGGCCAAGTCTTTAAATCCCAGTTCCCGGAAACCGCAAGCACGTATATCGTAGGATTCCTCTTGCCATAAGAATGACATGCCGTACACCAAATATACATTACTGGAGACTGAGTTTTACAATTGATTTACCTAAGCTGTTGAGTCGTTATGATAAAGAGACTCGCAACATTTTCGAAATGTGGCTTTAAAGAGATTATTTAGTATTTATCACACGCAGTGTCTGTATATCACATTATAGTTTCAGATATTTTTTAATTTATTGAATGTATCACCTTAGCTGAATTTACTGTCAAATTTATCAGAAAATTGAGTTGTAAATATGCTACAACTCGATATATTATTCACATCTCTGAAATAAGATACATTAAGAGGTTCGGTGGCTCAGTGGCTAGCGTGTTGAACCAACGGCCGAAAGGATGCGGGTTTGAATCCTACCATTCTGACCTCTCTCTCTCTCTTTCTCCCCCCCCCCCACCCCCGGCCTGCAAAACTTAATTATGGGTCCCTATCTCAATAAACAAAGTTGTTTGGTGGAAATTTTGCATGCCTGCCCTCTTCAGTTGCAGTGGTTACTGGGGCGGTTGCTAATCCACTGATCGGATCACCATGGGCTGGCTATCGTTGTGTGTCCTTGGGCAAGGCACTTTACTCCAATTGCTTCGGCACTAAAAAAAAAAAAAATGACTTCTCTTGCTCTGCCTCAAAACACCAAATGAATCAAACATGATATGATATTTTGTACACCTGAATTACAAGCCAGTGCAAAAAGGCTTATGTAATGTGTTATACATTTCTATGCCTTTAAAAAAAAAAATTAAGCTTTTCATGTAGGAAAATGAAGGTTCTTATTGACAGGCATTCATCAGCTTATTATCTGCCTCTTTGTGGTTCTATTAACTTGG